>JAPDDO010000405.1:0-141550 GCA_027422415.1 Schizothorax lantsangensis | reverse complement strand
TTGATTCCTCTTACAATTTTAAAGTTCCATACATAAATGAGTGCCCATGACAATCAGATATTAAATCACATTTCTGTATCCACATCCACTTGAATGTGCGTGTTAATCATGTGTACGTAGATGAATTTAGATTCAGTTATTATACACTTTCGAAACGATTGTAGCCATATAGACCTGCATAACTATCAAATATTAATCACTCAGAGCTGTAAATCTGTGGGTACATAAGCACTTTTAATGATAAAAGAAACCTTCTCTGAGATTAATATTTTTTTTATTTATTAAAAGACTATAATAACTAGGCCTACTAAAAATCTAAAATCAATATAGTACAGTGATTCCTGGTTCTTTTTAAAGGCCACAAAACCAGTTATTTAATTTGGTGCATAGTCTATAAAAGATAAATAAAAATGTTGCAGAGAAAATTAACATTTATTGCTTAAATAACGCACTAAAGCACATTAAAATGAAATTTGTCTGTAGGTCAGATTTAAAAAACACTTTTTAGTAAACAAAAACATTTAAAATAGCCCTAAATGCAAAAAAAATATAATAATAATAATAAAATTGTTTCAGCAAAGTTTTTATTCCCATTATCCACTCATAAACCACAGTTCATGCTGATGACTATTTGGTATTATTGTCCATATTGTCACCGCAGTTGTTTTTTTTAATAAAAACCTTTTGCGGTTTGTCCCTAAGTCTTACTGAACAACATGAATTATCATCATAAGTTTTGCTTATCCACCGATCCTATAATAAAGAATATGGCTACATATAAATATACATTATACAAACAGCTAAATCCAAAACAGTGGATCATTTTTATCAACATCGCCCAGCTAAATCTGCTCAATGTTTAACCTGTTAACTCTGCACCCCCCATATTGGGAATCACAGCTGAAAATGACTAACTAACTTAAAATGGTAACAGTTCCTGACTTCAGTGTGCCACACACACAATTGTGGTGTCTTGGAAAGAAGACCCTTTGGCCTTTACTATCCATCATCCAGAGTTGATGATTCACAAAATATAAAAAGTTATAGACACTGAGTGCCTTGATAAATTTTGTACCACACTGAATTTTTTTTTATTTCATATAAAAAATACATGAAATCAGTCCTGGAGCAATCCAGAAAAGTAATGGTTGAAAGTCACATGTCTCATGAGTTTATATTTCAAATCTGAAGAAGATACCATGAAAAATGAGATTCCTGCAGACATTTTTCTAGTCCCCCCCCCCCCCCCCCCCCCCCCCCCCCCCCCCCCCCCCCCCCCGTTTGAGAAAAATATTTACCAAATTATTGAAGAGTTCTACTACAAACTATTTAGTCATTATACATGCCACTGCAGTTTTTCAATTATAAAACTGTATACAGAATCTTAGACATCGTATCAGTGATTTATTTGAGCACTAGAATAATACCATAATAATAATTTTTGAGTGATGAAAAAAAAAACAATAATAATAAAAAAAAATAACTTAATTACATACTGATTTCCTGACATTCAGATGCTCTCCTGCTCTCCTGCTCATACATTAGGTAATCACATGCTGACGATCATTCATACAGATGCAAATCATACTGATGGCTGCCCAATATAGTCAATATTCACATTATAATGACCTTTTATATAGACTGCATTCACACTGATATCTGTGAACAGTCAGTAATTACATGCTGATTATCAGCCATAGAGATGTTAATCATACTGATACAGGCACATTCTCCACAAAACACGCAAACATATATGAAAACTGCTGAAGAAGAAAAAAAAGAAATGTTTATTTGTGCTAAAAAGATCGCTAAGTTACGCCCCATCAGACGACAGGTGCGTCACAGCGTGCGTCATGCGTCGTCGCGAGGGAGCGCCAGAATTCAAATAAACAATCTTCCGTGTATCTTTGACTTTTTTTTTTTTTGGATGATTTCATTCTGTTTGGAACATTGTCTGCTACAAAATCATGCTGTTTTTTTACCACCAAGACGCTGTTTTTGAGCGTAATCTGTTCCATAACGGACACAAACAATAACTCTCCCTGAAGAGATGAGACGTAAACAAAGGATTAACATCTAAATTACAGCGTTGTTGTTTCTTTGGACTAAAAGTGCTCGATGGAATGTTGTTCAGTGGACCCTTATCTTTCACACTAAACCAGGATTTACAGCAGTGGATACGTTTGAGAGTCGTTATCAGGATGAATATGGTATGTACTGCGGGTTTTTTTTCTACATGTTTTGGTGTACTGCTTACACAAATTTAGCAAATACATTCCGTATAAGCTTTCTATCGAAAAACAGCGATCTGTCGTCGATGCTTGAGGCTTAGACCTTCAAAATGATATATAGTTTGTCAAGATTCATTTTGTCCTGTTTTACTTTATCTGTTTGAAAACAATGACGTGTGCAAACAAAGAGCTCTCAGTGCGCCCGCGTCCTGGTGCAGGTTAACAGGTTAAGTATGTCTGCAATAATATCTGACTTCATTTAACGTGCAACCCACCTGTTTGAGGACCACTATTTAAGTTCATCACACAGAAACATAATTAATATTTCTCATGGTGAGGCTATTTATAGCATAGGTAGGACTATATCATGGCCACGAATTAAGAATTTGTTCCCCAGACTTAATTCGTGAGCCGCTCAAAGCTCTGTTCTGCCCGAAGTAGCCTACTGAAGTAGGCTACTCTACATTTTTACTCCACACCTACATTTCACTACTGATTATACCCTGTATGATTGTGTATGTGACAAATAAACAAGAACCCCTTGAACCCCCTTGAACTACTCGGAGATGCCGTCACCCGTCACCAAGCATTTGATAGGAACTTAATCTAACTAATTCATCATAAGTTTAAAAAAACAAAACACATTTGCTAATTGATTCTAACTAAAATCGCTGTTGTTAGCACATAATATTTCTGTAGTACAGCCAAACAGTAGATCATTCATAAAAACGTATATAAAAGAATGCTCATGCGCAAACGTCTACACCAATAAGCTCTGCTGTATCATAAACCAATGAAATTGGGGGTGGGCGGAGCGACACGTGTCGCCCCGCCCAAATGTGTCGCCCCGCCCCATCGTCCAGGGTGCACTCTGGAGTACTTGGTCTGGTTAGTAATAAGTGAAGCTGATGATGCTGTTTGTGGAGTTGTTTAATCCTCCTCTGCTGAAATCTTCAGAGATGTAATGTCTTTTATCTTCAGTTGATTTCATCGAAGGCTGTGGCTAAAGTCAGTTGTAGTTCTTGAGTTTCTGTTTGTCTCTGTTTTTCTGTTCTCTTCTTTTCTTCAATGATTTAGATTGTTAACAAGCTTAGTCAAGCTGAGAGGACTCTATAAATAATATATGAAGATTTTGTCGCTCAGAAAAGGTCCATTGTGGTTTATATCTTTGCTCTTGGCTGACATGTGGCATTGCTATGGCCTGCTTTTGGCCCAGATCTGGCAAACAGGAGCGGTCCGCCCAAGTGCCATCATTCCATGCCACATGTGGGCCAGATCATCATTCCAGATGTGCCCAGATGTGGGCCGGATCTGGGCCGACATTATGTTGCTATCTGGGATTTCATCAATCCACCGAGCAATGCTTGTATCTGACAATGGAGTGGTTTTCAGTTTATTTACACAGTTGTCATTCCCAAACATTGTTTTGCACATATCAGTGGCTGCAGGCAATATCAGATCTTCTGCGATTTGTTATGGTTTTTTGCACCGAGCAATCCTAAGGGCCACCTGATATGACGCTTTCAAAGCAAGCTCACCAACTTTAGCTGATTTTCTCATTATTGTCTGTTGCCCTTTGAAAGATTTGAGGTTAGCCTGAAAGTATTCCAGTGGTTTGTCACGCAGATGACCATGGTTTGTCTCCAAATGACGCTGCAGCTTCGATGGTTTCATGCTTTCGTTTGACAGTACAGCTGAACAAATAACACACACTGGCAATTCAATGCAGCCCGTGTCCTTATAAGTAAATCCAAGCTTTAGATATGTTTCTGAGTACTTTCTGGACTTATCTCGTTTGCGTTTGGCCGGGGCTTCTGCAGCGGGTTTATTAGCATCCACATCTGGATTTGCACCAACTGTTTCTGAAGAGGCGGATGAGTCACTTAACGTTACTCGGGGTGTAGATATTACAAAGCGATCCATTCTGTCGAGTTAAATTTTATATAAATTATTAGCCATTAGCGTTTTCAAATTAGCGCGCTCCTAGTTTTTTTTTTTTTTGCACGCTCAGACTACATTGACGTATGGTACATCCACGTGACTGCACATGGATGCAAGGGTTTTATTAAAGCTGTTAATGTAATAATTATAATATTTTTAAATTTAAATATTTTCTCTTTGATGTTTTTACCCATGTTTATTTTTTTTTAACAAAAATTTTTTTTTTATTAAAAATGATTAATGATCCAACATTAATTAGCGGACCCCCTGCAGTACCGCCGCGGACCCCCTAGGGGTCGCGGACTCCCGGTTGAAGACCCCTGGTCTACACTGTAAAAAGTGATACACTATATTTACTCAATAAAATTGTGTCAACAGATTACAAACAATATTATTATTTAAATTCAACACATAAAAAATAATTAGAATTAATCAAATTGTATGCTTACAAATTATTCATTCACAATGAGTAAAATAGCACAAAAAATTAAGTAAGATTTAAACAAAAATATTGGTTTCATTGGACAAAAAAAAACCCCCACTATGCTAATGAATACTATGTTATGCATGCCAGGCCAGTAGTTGGCCATCAAGAAACTCCCCACACAAACATAATTCGCTTGCACATGGCGTCACCTTTTTCACAAATTCATGTTTTTGTTGTTTACATGGAGATTATACAGGCATCATGTTCAAAAGCTTGTGTTCAAGGCCCCCAAAACAGTTATTGAAGACACCTGGGGCCCATTTCAGAAAGGAGGTTAAGTGAAAACTCTGAGTATGTTCACCCTGAAATCAGGGAAACTCTGTGTTTTCCCTTTCAAAATGGGAGGTTTGTCAAACCCGGGAAAGCAGGGTAAGTCAAGCCCGTTTCTGAAAGAGAGGTAACTTATACTCAGAGTCAGTTACCGTGGTAACTTACTCTGTGAACCTAACCTGGTCGGGAACAGGTTTTCTTTGGTAAACCCGGAGTTTCTTTCAGTCTCCTTCCCCTTTTTATAGTGTTAGCGAAGTTTAAATACCTCATTCATTCATTCATTCACGCTGCAAAATTGCTTTTCTTATTTTTGAGTATTTTTGTCTTATTTCAAGTACAAATGTTTAAAAATTTACATTTACATAAAAAACTTAAGTTAAGATGCATTTTCTATAGATGAAAAATTATCTAGATATTTAGTCTTGTTAAAATATTTGTTCTCCATAGGGTAAGAAAAATAATCTTCATGCAAACGGAAACAAGAATAGGCTATTTTTAATTTCTTACCCCATTGCCAAATAATTAGCAAAATAAAATAAAAAAAATCACTTAAATTAGTTTTTTTCCCTGCGTGGAAACAAGACTAAATACCTTATATTATTTATTTTATTATAAAAAAAATCACTGTAAGCATGTGCATATTTATTTGAGCAGTACCATTTTAAATGGTAATTTTCTTTAAAACATCGGAGATGCAGAGCACATTATAAGTTCTGACTCCTGTATGCAGATTTTAAGGAAAGTGTGCATCACTCTCACGCTCCTTCTGACAATTTTTTCCTGGGCACAAATCCGTCAAAGAGGAGTATCACAGGACTGTAGGTTAGTGGTGTAGAAATCGGTTTAAATGAGGCTAATCTGATAAATGGCGTTCACTTGATAACATCTTTCTGTGACCCCTGGAAGTAACCCAATGATCAGAATTTCCTTCAGGATTTCCAGTGTTGTTGGATGCATTGATGACAAGCATATCCCCACCATCGCACCTTCTGAAACTGATTACTGTATGGAATGGAAGGATGCCAGATGGAGGGGTAGTACGAGCCGTAACCACCACCACAGCTGTTAAATAAACGAATTATTCACAATTGTTTGGTCATCTTTATTTCCTAATACAAAAGCAATAGTTATTCTTTTTACTTTTGAATTTTAGCAAGGGTTATGAAACCCTGCACCGGAAGCAACACTGCACTGTTCCACAATGTTGCTTCCGGTGCAGGGTTTCATAACCCTTGCTAAAATTGGTGCTAACCCCATTTCCAAATTCCAGGTGTAAAATTGTCCTTTACTTGGGCTTTAAACAAGGGGTTAACAATGAGGGTTAAGCACATGATGAAAAGCCCTTTGGTGTTAGAAGTGACATAGGAGTCCATGATTTAGACAGAATTTTTTTTACAGAATTCTTCTTCCTTCAGAGCTACAGCAAGATCTCCAACTCCAAAGTCAAAAAGCAGCTGTTGCTGGTCTCTGCAAGACAACAACATCCCGTGAACGTGAAGTGCACGTTATTTTAAACAGTTATTTTAGTGTTTAATGTGTAACAGTGACAGGAAGCATGTGAATTGGGAATGAAGAAAAGACTATCTTATTCTTACTGTTTTATTCTTATAATCAAAAAGTCCACTCAGGGAAAAGTAAAAAATAAACAAACAAACAAACAACAATAGGCAATGTAATGCCTTGGGGAAGCGAGAACACACACACACACACACACACCATAATTGCGAGCATATTCCTTAGGCTCAAAGAACTTCTTTCTTCACTATCTGCAAGTCGTAAAAATTGACAAATGAACAGCACCTCACCCAACTGGCTGGCCGATTTCCTGCCATGCTATCGGGTTATCATCTTAAGGAAACCTCTAAAAACCAGGAGAGTTTTGAAGGAAACATCTGCTAATGGTCCAGCGACAAACTTTATGGATTCCCTGATCGTTTAACGCAATAATTCAATGATGGTATCAACAAGAAAGACTGTTTTACGGGAGAAGTCCGAGTGTTGAAGCTCAGCAGATGCACGCCCAAATTGACTTCTTGACCTCCCGTCCTCCCCGGACATTCCAAGGAAATGTGCCTTTCTGTTCTTTAAAAGAAACAAGACTTAAAACTTTTCTTAAGTGTTCCAAAAGGACAAATAATAATCGCTGCTGCTATGAAAGCAATATACTCAAAAGCAATATATACAATATATTTTACAATATATATATTCAGGTTGTATTTTATGTCATAAGCTTGCTGTGTATTGGAACAATGATATTTTCTTAATCTGTGACATATAACATTTCCCTGTGTTTAGTATCATAGGCTTGGTGGTATTATTTAGAATTTAAGATAGTTCAAACTATGCCTTAATCACGTAGTAGATAAAATTATTAGATGTACATTGTATATGCCAAATACATGGTGTTTGAGTTTGAATGAAAGCTGATTTCATTGGCAAGAATTTGGTATGGATGAAAGTTAACTTTTATTATAATAATGTATGATTACAACGCATATAGAATGTGTTAAGATATTTTCCTCATGAGATTAAAGCAACTACGCAAGAGGATTTACTGCATGGAAAATTAGCCGTGTGGGGCGGGGCTCCGCCCTACAAGGACAATCTAATTGGTGGAAGCCTCTAGGGGGTGGACAGAATGCATCCTTTGTCATTGGTTTTAATGCATCCGGTTAAAACCCTATGACAAAGGATTTTTGCTGCTGCCTGCTTGCAAATCGCGCGCTCCTTGAAAACTTGGAGAGCTCCAAAAGAGCTCTCAGCTATTAACATCTGGCCAAGCATTGAACAACTACCAATACTTAGTCAAACTTCTGACTGAAGTAACTTTCAATACCTGAAGCCACGTAAGAACTCTAAAAGAACTTCAAAGCAGTGCCACTCGCGCGTTGCTAGGAAAGCAACCAACTCCAGGACGAACTGCAAGTGACATCACGCAACGACGTCATCAGTAGCGAATCAGCCGCCGGGATTCCATCAGCCGTCTGAAGGAAACCAAACCAGCTGTCAAACGCAACTTAAAAGCAAGTAACAAACAACCTCTATAATTCTGCTGGAAACTGGTTGAATTAATTTTAAGAGTAAAGTTAGACAAGTTCTCCGCTTGTGCAACTTTGGAATTCACAAAATAGCCAAAGAGGGCTAACGTTAGACTTTAACTTTCTTCAAAAGCGCATTTGTGTGTATATGTGTGTATGTGTGTTCGTTTTGTTAGCTTAGTTCATGTATTTTAGTAAGATAGCAAATAAACTGTTTGATTTATAAAGAAGTGTTCTGTCTTCTGTTTTGTAATATTCAGATCAAACTTTGCCCAGATCGCGTTACCTATGCTCATAAAGTTACTCAAATAATTCTGTATTATTATATCGTGGCCATGAAAATTTCTCAGAGAAACTTAACGACTCTCTGGACGATTGTTACATAAGGTATAAGTTGGACATTTTGATTAATATCAATTGATCATATCAATATCGAATCTTAAGATTCCCTAAAGCTGAAATTCAAAATAAAAGCTTAAACCAAGGAGCTAATCTTTTACAGCAATATAGACTGTAATCTGAGGATGAACAATGCTAGACCCTTTATATCAGGGGTCACCAAGATCGGTCCTGGAGGGCCGGTGTCCTGCAGAGTTTAGCTCCAACCCTAATCAAACACACCTGAAGCAGCTAATCAAGGTCTTACTAGGTATACTTGACACTTCCAGGCAGGTGTGTTGAGGCAAGTTGGAGCTAAACTCTGCAGGACACCGGCCCTCCAGGATCAAGTTTGATGACCCCTGCTTTATATAAACAGGTCTAATGCTGCATTTGTCCAATCAATGACACAGCAAATATACAAATAAGAACATTACATTTCCATTTGCCTGGAATTATTTCAAGGGGCAAAAAGCCCTCAGAATGGGATATATAAGTATTATTACAAATACTGAAAAATCATTCACGTTGACTAATTAATTATTTAAGATGGCTTCTAAATGGTTTATTAGATTTGATAAAGCTTGTTACAACAGTCAGAAAGTCTTTTGACATTAAGAACATTGTTACGAAGCCCAGATCCAGGCGATGTACATTACATTTACATTTACATTTAGTCATTTGGCAGACGCTTTTATCCAAAGCGACTTACAATTGGAGAGTACATAAAGCGATTCATCTTGAAGAGGCAATCAGACAGAGGAAGTGCTCGTAACACCAAGTCTCAGTCATTGTTCAAATAAGTACAAGCTAGCAAGGGAAGGAAAGAAAGATAAAGGGAAATTTTTTTTTTTTTTTTTTTTAAAGTTTAGGATGAAGTCAAGTAGTACCGAAAGAGATGAGTCTTCAGTTGTTGCTTGAAGATTGACAGGGATCCAGCATTCCGGTTAGGGGTGGGAAGATTATTCCACCATCCAGGAATGGTGAATGAGAATGTTCTGGAGAGTGATTTTGAGCCTCTCTGTGATGGTACCACAAGGCGTCGCTCACTAGCAGATCTCAGACTTCTGGAGGGGATGTAGATTTGTAATAGTGCGTGGAAGTAGGAGGGTGCTGAGCCTGTGGTCGTTCTGTATGCAAGCATCAGTGTCTTGAACTTGATGCGAGCTGCCACTGGTAGCCAGTGCAGTGAGATGAAGAGAGGTGTAACATGGGTTCTTTTGGGCTCATTGAAGACCAGTCGTGCCGCTGCATTCTGAATCATTTGTAGAGGTTTGATTGTGTTTGATGGAAGACCAGCCAGAAGGGCATTGCAGTAGTCCAGCCTAGAAACGACAAGGGCCTGGACAAGAAGTTGCGCAGCATGCTCTGTCAGGAAGGGCCTGATTTTTCTGAACTTAGATGGGTGGGAGGCGGCTCAGGAGGAGGACGGACACCCGGGAGGGGGCCGACTGACAGAGACCAGGGAGGTGACAAAGGAGGGAGGAGCCAGGGAGGAGACTGGAAGGACCCAGGCCACAGCCATTACGATGGCCCACGGTGGAGCCAAAGGAGGGAGGATCCATGGAGGAGTGATGGCCGCCGACTCCAGGGGGCCGACCAATGGTGGCGGAGCAGGTGGTGGAGGAGCCCGAGGCGGAGACGGAGATGGAGAGCCAACGAGCCAGGGGGATGCCGAGGATCCGGGGGGCCAGGGTGGAGCCGAGGGCTCTGGCGACCAAGGCGAAGGCGGAGCTCCGGAGATCCGCGGCGGAGCCGGAGCGACTGAGGACCCAGGTGGAGTTGAAGGGAGGAAGGAGCCCAACGGATCCGGTGGGACGAGGCGACGAGGCGCTGCCAGAGGAGAGGAGTCCTGAGGCGATGGCGGGTCGACGCCCGACCAAGGCGGAGCCGGAGGGACGAGGGAGCCTGGTGGAGCTGGTGGATCGATGGGTGATGGTGGAGGCGAGGGAGCTAGGAGCCGAGGTGGAGCCACTGGGTCTACGGACCGAGACGGAGTCCGGGCCTCGGAGGCTGGAGGCGGAGATGAGGGAAACTCCAGTCCCGGCGACGCTGGAGGATGGCAGTCCCGTGGGGCTCGCACCGCATTGATGGAGGGCTGAGGGCGAGCAGAGGGGCTGCCAGACGACAGCGGTGGAGGAGGCAGGACCGGGTGGGAGGGTGGGAATTTTCGAGGAGCTGGCACTGGAGGGCGCTCTGGAGGACGTTTTCGGAGAGCAGGCACTGGAGGGCACTTTCGAGGAGCGGGCACTGGAGAATCTGAAGCCCCCTCAGGGCTGGACGGGATCAGCGGGGACGACGGAGAGAGGAGAGGGGGCATCTCGTACTCCAGCTCAGTCTCCCAGTCAATTAAATCCCCCTCCATGTCCAGCAGTCCCAGATTTACAATCAGCTCACCCTCAGCCGTGGTGCTGGGGGCGGAGCTCCACTCCACGCTCACACCTTCCACAGCTGGCTCCCTCGTGGTGGGCATTGTCGCCGGCTCTCGCACCTGATCTGACGGGTTGGGCTCTACTTCCGGGACGATCATCCGCTTAGTCGCTCGGCTTCGCACTGGCTCGCAGATCGCAGCAGGAAATGGCTCTACGTCATCGGTGGGCTCGGGCTGATGCTCCGTACCGTGGGGAGATGGTGGGCTGGGCTCTGGGTCTGGAGTGGCTCTCGAGATCATCCTCTTGGGAAACTGTGAGGGGTGATCCGTTTCTCGCCAGAGTCCACTCCACGAAGGCGGTGAAATCCTCTCGAGGACCATCTTCGGACGACAGCGCTCTGCACACGGTGTTCAGGCTTGCGTCATAGAATGAGCAGAGCGCTTCGTCCGGGTAGCTGGTGGTGTTAGCGAGCATCAGGAACAGTCCTGTGCGGTCCTCGAGCGAACGCTCCCCCTGCTCCAGCAGGAGGAGAAGGAATTCGGGGCGAAGGAGAGGATCCATGGGGACACAACGGAAAGAAAAAACACTGAATAAAAACTATAAACAAAACGGAGGGTATACACACGGAGGTTACAGTTTGGGTCGGTTATTCTGTCACATTCACTCTGGAGCAGGGAAACGCGGAGACGTGGAGTTCACAAAAACGAAAGGCTTTAATCCAACATGGAAGACAGGAGACACAGGAACAACAGGGATGACATTCAATAACCGACAAACACTAACTGAAAGGACTGGGGCTTTTAAAGACAGGATAATTAGGGAGGAAAGACGAGACACACCTGGAATTAAAATAACAATCAACATGAGGGAAAAACTAGGTCACAGGGAGCACATGGGGAGCAAAAACACAACAAAACAGTCCAGGGGCGTGACACCCTGCTAGCCGAACACAGGTGAAAACGAATAGTAACACCGGTTTCTTAATGTTCCCCTCGGAGTTCTGCAACAGGACAGCCCCCGCACCCACAGCGCTTGCATCAACTTCAAGCGAAAAGGGACGGTCATACCCCGGGGTGGCCAAAACTGGGCATTACACAAAAGATATTTCACTCCGGTGAAAGCGCGCTCACATGCAGGGGTCCAGCTAAAAGTCTGGGACAGCCGGAGGAGATCTGTTAAAGGCGCGACCAGACACGCAAAGTTCCGACAGAACCCACAATAATACCCAGCCATGCCGAGGAAACGGCGCAAATCCCGGACGAGCCCCCATTATGTTACAAAGCCCAGATCCAGGCGATGGACGGGACTCCGGGTGGCACTCAATATAGAGTGCCGCCCTTAATGTTACGTACATCGCCTGGATCTGGGCTTCGTAACAAACATAGAGTGTTGACAACATATTGTGCTCATAATACATGTATTAAATGCAGTATCTATTTAGTTTTTGCTTTGTTTACAGAGCCTAGGGCAGGTATGATATTTCATGCACCATTCCATGAAAAATAAATAAAAAAATAAATACAGTAAATAAAAAAAAACAGCAATACAATAGTAGGCATGCTTTGCATCTATGATACACGTAAGTGCACATACGTTTAAGTGATTTTAATAGAAAAGTACTCAGAATTACCTAATTTCTATCACTGAATTAAGTGATAATATACTGTGTTTATTAATGTCAATATTTATGTACCTGCATCTGCATATCTCTATTTGATGTTTATACTATTTGTTCAGTTTGTACTATTTTTATCTTTAAATTTATTATGCATTTATCTGCAAGATAATATAGCTTTCTTCACGCAAAGCAATAGCTTCTTTTATTAAGGACTTGTTTTCAATGTACTGTATTATCATGTCAGGGTTAGATGTAGTATCAATTCTTTAAAAAAATAAATAAAAATTAAGGCAAAGACCTTTGCATTGTTTATAAACTTCAGAAATGATTGTCTTATTTCTTTTGTTCTCCAACCATAGATTATTGGGTTAAAACAACTTGGAAAAAATACAGGTGCATCTCCATAAATTAGAATGTCGTGGAAAAGTTAATTTATTTCAGTAATTCAACTCAAATTGTGAAACTCATGTATTAAATAAATTCAATGCACACAGACTGAAGTAGTTTAAGTCTTTGGTTCTTTTAATTGTGATGATTTAGGCTCACATTTAACAAAAACCCACCAATTCACTATCTCAACAAATTATAATACTTCATAAGACCAATAAAAAAAAATATTTTTATTGAATTGTTGGCCTTGTGGAAACTGTTCATTTACTGTATATTTACTCAATACTTGGTAGGGGCTCCTTTTGCTTTAATTACTGCCTCAATTCAGCGTGGCATGGAGGTGATCCGTTTGTGGCACTGCTGAGGTGGTATGGAAGCCCAGGTTTCTTTGACAGTGGCCTTCAGCTCATCTGCATTGTTGGGTCTGGTGTTTCTCATCTTCCTCTTGACAATATCCCATAGATTCTCTATGGGGTTCAGGTCAGGTGAGTTTGCTGGCCAATCAAGCACAGTAACACCATGGTCATTGAACCAGCTTTTGGTACCTTTGGCAGTGTGGGCAGGTGCCAAGTCCTGCTGGAAAATGAAATCAGCATCTCCATAAAGCTTGTCAGCAGAAGGAAGCATGAAGTGCTCTAACATTTCCTGGTAGATGGCTGCGTTGACTGTGGACTTCAGAAAACACAGTGGACCAACACCAGCAGATGACATGGCAGCCCAAATCATCACTGACTGTGGAAACTTTCCAATGCCATATGCTCACAAAAACAGTGATCAATAACATTTGTTGCACAAAATGATTGTCTTCCAGCCAGAGAAACCATGGTGACCATCAGGAGTCCATTTCTTATTGCTGGTGCAATAACAAAGTTTAGAAAGTTAGGGATTTCCATGTATTTATGATAGCAAAGAGGTTTGCATATTGCAAAGTAACGATCCAGTGCCATCCAAAAAAGCAGTGTCATTTGAAATGTTCCAACAAAATGAATGCCAGACATTTGTATCAAACAACCTGTTAGAGATATTCCACTCCAGTTGAATAAAAAACTAAGAAACATGCTAGGTACAAAAAAAATACAGGCATGATCAAGTCTAACACAGCCATAACACCTATTAAGGGAATGCAGAGACTTTTGACATATGATTAAATATATGACAAGACAGTTTGCTGTGATAGCTAATAAAAACATCAGAAAGAAAGGGATAAATAAAAAGGCCTCCATTGCCCTAGGCTGTAGAAACCATTTAATCTGAACTCAGTGAATGAGACATTTTGTCACTGGTGTCAAAAGTATTCACATTCATTACTCAGGTAGACGTATAGATACTAGGGTTTAAAAAGACTTCTGTAGAAGTTGAAGTATCAACTCAAGCTTTTTACTCAAGTAAAATTGTGAAAGTACTGGTTTCAAAACTACTTAAAGTAACTTGCACTACCCCACCTCCTCAAAAAAACATTTTCTAAAGGCCATAATGACTAATGTTATATTAAAATGTTAATGTTGAAAAATTTGGGATGCACTAGGCTACCTGTTTCAGCCGCATATATGTCCATGGAAAATGAACGCATTTTAGTACAATGCAAATACATTAAAAAAACATGTACTGCTGAGCATTAACGTGTTTCATGGAGTGGAAGATATGATGACTAGTTGCCTATAAGTATTGTAATGGTGCAAAAAGTCAAACTTCAGAGGCATGTCATCAATAACCTTTATTGGAATGTAAATGTACATCCAAGCTTAGCTGCAGGAATCTGTGAGGGCAACGGACAAGAAAATTGGTGTACCCAGGGCAGGCTTAGTAACAATTACCCTTGTATGGTTGTCTATATACAATAAACATTAGTGCTGTCAAAATGAATGATTAATCCAAGTGATTAATCAAAAAATAAAAATAAAAAATAACTCATAATTCTGGTTGGGACATTTCGCTTGAGTTCTCTTCTTGAGTCTCTGCCACGGACATCTTCGTACATGGCTACATACGTCTGCTATGTCCAGTGTTGGGGGTAACGAGTTACAAAGTTAGTATAGCCTACTTATCACAACATTGTCAATAGCGTTGTCAATCGCAAACGCTAATTTATTCAAACGTCTCTCTACCGAACTACCTACAGTAGCTTAATTTGCGGAGGATGAAGAGAAAGCACCCGTTTGGTAAATGAGACAGTAGTGGAGAAATAATAACTTTTAAGAAATAATCTATTTTGAGTAACGACCCCAAGACTGGCTAGGCCCTTGCTGGAGTGTGACGTGGTTTGTGTCATGTGCAGGTGCGTTAGATCACGTACAAACCAATAGGGTGTCGGAATGGTGTTTATTCTTCTCATCCAACCACAATCAAATTCACTCCATCCGGATGGCGCGATTTATCTGGATAGTTGTTTTTTTTTTTTTACGATGACAAGCCGGAATGAAAACAAGCCAAAATGAAATAGGAGTAACGAGGCTATTTTTAAAATGTAAGGAGTAGAAAGTACAGATAATTGTGTGAAAATGTAAGGAGTAGAAGTAAATATATCTCTGCAGTGTGAGGCAAAATTATACTGCTAATGCCATTAAAATGAAAAGAAAATACATTTATGAGCCAGGAAATTGAAAATGAGGAAATTCAATGATTATCCATGTATCCTCCTATCCTATTGTCACGCCCCTGGACTGTTTTGTTGTGTTTTTGCTCCACCTGGGGCCTGTACCATGAAGCCGGTTTAGCTGGCTAGCCAGGTAAGTTTCAGTTTAATTTGCACCATTCCTGGGTTTTAGGTACCATGAAAGTGGCTTGGCTTTTAGCTGTGTTCATTGCCATAGTAACTTACACTGCACAGCTAACCTGCTCCGGGGCAGGTTATGTTCTGAGTTAGAGATCTCAAACTGAAATTGTACCAATCAGATGTGAGCAAAGTGACACATGTCTGACACAAAAAAAGTCACTCCCCCAGTCTCTCATCCTACAAATTAAACGTCACTATGAAGTACCTTAAAAAAAAAAAAAAAAAAATACAACAAAATTGTCTGGCTTTAATGATAATTAAAATTTACATATTATTTATATAATTATTATATGATTTATATTATTATTGCTCCATTACACACAAGCACTTTTAGTTTAACAATTATTATAAAGCATTTAGATACAGGTCATATGTAATATAAATAAGTGGTAGAATCAATAGATAACACTTTACAAATGGCTACATGTGACCTTACATGTTCGAGTCTCTATCACTATATATTATCAACTATATAAACTAACTTCACAAGTATCAACATGTGACTGCACTGATAGAGCAAGATAATTTCCTTTAGTTGTCCTCTTTCATGGACAAGTACTTCAGTGGAAATGTGTTTAAATTCCTCATATTCTTTAATCTCTTAGCCTTTAACAAAAGAGTTTTGAATCTCGCTGGCTCTCTCGCGAGAAGTTAATCACACTTGCTCTGTGTTGTGATTGGTTGTTTTCCGCTGATGTCACACATTCATGCGCACACGCTCCATTAACTCAGGATCAAGCCTGAGTTGATAGAGAAAGTTGATGATCAGCTTCATGGTACCAACAAAGCCAGATTGGAGTGGTTTGGTTTTGTCAACTCAAAACTTATCCTATAACTCTGAATTTGTTCATCTACCATCATGGTACAGGCCCCTGAATTGTGTTAGTTTACTCAACTTTAAGTAGGTTGACTCTGAGTTTAGCGCGTGCACCATGACTATGAAAAGTCATGATCAGTGGAGCTGCGAAATTACGATTCACCATGGCAACAGCTCCCGCCAAAAAGACGTCAGTGCGCATACTTCCGTCAATGCGTAACTTTAATTCTTAATAACTGTCAATAACTTAACAACTGTTATAATATCAGAGGTAAAAACTGTAAATTATTGAACTAATATTCATTTTAATGGTATCCCATGGCCACAAAAAAAAAAGAAAAAAAAGGAAAAAGACAGAAAGAAGAAACAAGAACATGGCAGCAGCTAAAAATTAAGTATAAAAACACAATTCAATCAAGGTAAAGCTTTGAACATGAAAGGTTCATGGGTGTGGGCTAAATGACTTTACAAACATTTGACATTAAATATCATTCAATGTCTATTTCAACGCGCTGCAGCTTTTTCCACAGTCTAACACTCTTATCACATAATTAAATATTCTCTAATCCAACCTGTTACATTTCTTAATTAGAGTAATAAAATTAACGACTGACTTGTAGACAGCAAGAAGGCAGAGGGAGAACCTGCAGCAGCACCACTGACAGAGGAAGAGATGATGGTCAAGTATTGGAAGATTTCTAAAATCCAAAAGTAAAAAGAATAACTTTTGCTTTTGTATTAGGAAATAAAGATGACCAAACAATTGTGAATAATTCGTTTATTTAACAGCTGTGGTGGTGGTTACAGCTCGCACTACCCCTCCATCTGGCATCCTTCCATTCCATACAGTAATCAGTTTCATTTTCAGAAGGTGCGATGGTGGGGATATGCTTGTCATCAATGCATCCAACAACACTGGAAATCCTGAAGGAAATTCTGATTATTGGGTTACTTCCAGACGTCACAGAAAGATGTTATCAAGTGAACGTCATTTATCAGATTAGCCTCATTTAAACCGATTTCTACACCACTGACCTACAGTCCTGTGATACTCCTCTTTGACAGATTTGTGCCCAGGAAAAAAATCTCAAAATGAGTGTGAGGGATGCACACTTTCCTTAAAATCTGCATACAGGATTTATAATGTGATAAATAATAATCTCCGATGTTTTAAAGAAAACTACCATTTAAAATGGGACTGCTCAAATAAATATGCACATGAATATGGTGTAAAAAAAATTATAATAAAATAAATAATATACAGTATTTAGTCTTGTTTCCATGAAAAAAAAAAAAAACGAATTCAAGTGATTTTTTATTTTATTTTGCAAATTATCTGGCAATGCGGTAATAAATTAAAAATAGCCCATTCTTGTTTCCGTTTGCATTAAGATTATTTTTCTTACCCTATGGAGAGCACTTTTATATTTTAACAAGACTAAATAGCTAGATAATTTTTTATCTATAGAAAATGCATCTTAACTTAAGAATTTTTAAATCTTTGTACTTGAAATAAGATAAAAAACTCAGTAAGAAAAGCAATTTTGCAGCGTGAATGAATGAATGAGGTATTAAAACATCGCTTACACTTTAAAAAGGGGGAGGAGATGGAAAGAAACTCTGGGTTTACCGAAGAAAACTTGCTCCCGACCAGATTAGGTTCACAGCGTAAGTTACCACAGTAACTCACTCTGAGTATAAGTTACCTCTCTTTCTGAAACAGGCTTGACTTACCCTGCTTTCCCGGGTTTGACAAACCTCCCATTTTGAAACGGAAAACCCAGAGTTTCCCTCATTTCAGGGTTAACATACTCAGAGTTTTCACTTAACCTCCTTTCTGAAACGGGCCCCAGCTGTTCTGTAACCGAAAACTCTGAGTTTCCCATCTCAGAGTAAGTCAACTCTGAGTTCAAGTTTAAACTCAGAGTTGGTTGAACCTCCTTACTGAAACGGCCCCTGTTCTGTGACCCAGTTTCTCCCTCATGTCTGATTGTTTAATTTGATCCCAGGTGTGTCTCCTTAGTTCCCTCGTTACCCTGTCTTTAAAAGCCCCAGTCCTTTCAGTTAGTGTTTGTTGGTCCTTGAATGTCATCCCATGTGTTCCTGTGTCTCCTATGTTGCCCACTGTTGGATTAAAGCCTCTCGTTTTTGTGAACTCCACGTCTCCTCGTTCCTTGCTCCAGCGAACGTGACACCTATCTACTAACATCATTAATTAATCAGTCCTCTCCTCATTACATTGATGAATAGAGATCTTTCAGATTTTTTTTTCCAGAGGAAATGAAAGCTTGACACATATCATCATCTATAAATACAATATCTCTGTTCTCTGTTGCTTTCCCATGAGTCTGTGTGCAGCTCCCATAGAGGAATGGACCTCATCTTCTTTTTGCTGTATGCTAGGACTGCATTTTCTGTGTTATCGTACTTGTTAGATAGGTGTATTCATGGGTCTCTCTCTCTCTCTCTCTCTCTCTCTCTCTCTCTCTCTCAGTTCAATTTCAATTCAAATGAGCTTGATTGGCATGACTTGCAGTATTGCCAAAGCATTGTCCATTACATGAATAAGGAACAAACAATTATATAATACATAGAACAAGAATAGATCTGTAAAATAATTAAGTAAATAAGAACATGTATACTTTTTTCCCCTCAAACAAGAAACAAGAAAAATATTTAAGACATTGTTTAAAAAAAAAAAAAAAAGCACATCATGTAAGAAATTATCTTGCTTCAGTTTTGTCCACTGGCTGACAGTCTTAGTTTGTGACAGGCTGATACATATCTTACTGCTGTTGTGATCATTTTGGAATTTTCCCCTAAAATATGACTTATTTTTTCTGCATTTGGTAATGCCATAAAATGTTGTTTAATTTGTTGGAATTTGGGGAAATATGCAGCTCTAATGTTGTGATAGTAATCACAGTGCAGTAAGAAATGTTCCTCTGTTTCCAGCTCTTTCTGCGAGCACAGTGAACACAGTCTCTGTTCTCATGGCTGCCATCTTTGTCTGTGTCATCCTCTCTCTATAGCCAGACAGTGATCGCTCAGTCTGTACTTTGTTAGTGTCATTCTTAATTTGTGAGTCTTTTACACAGCTCAGGTATTCTGCTGGTTTGTAGTCTCTTTTCAGGTGTAAATACAGCTCCATCTTCTTTTGTATTTTAGTGGCATCTTTCCAATAGGCGATGTAGTTTTGTTTTTATAACTGTGTGATTTGGTTAGGCCGGATTGTGCTGTGCTGGTTTGGGTGTAGTTTGAGTACCAGCTGTAAAAGGGCGCTCTTCTGCAGGTTCTGCTCCTGCCACAGCAGGGCTTCAGCCTGGTAAAAGCTCGGATCACTGCATTTCAGGTGCTGCTGGAATTTCACAGCTCTCTTTTGAATATTAATTAATAGTGGGTATTGTCCTAATTCAGCTCTGCGTGAGTTGTTTGGGGTTGCTCTGTTAACTTTTAAGATGTTTTTACAAATTTGGGTGTGCATCATTTCAGTTTCATCTTTTTACCATTTAGAAAAATATTGGGTTCTTAGAGGTCCCCATATCTCACTGCCATATAGTGCAATTGGTTCGATTATTGCTTTTAGGATTTTTAGCCAGGTTTGAATTGGAATGTCACACTGAATATTTTTGATCATGTAGAAGACTCTCAGTGCCTTTGCTTTCAGTTCATTCACAGCCAGATTGAAGTTTCCTGTTGAGCTGATTTTTAGTCCCAAATAGGTGTACTGATGGGTCTCTCTCTCTCTCTCTCTCTCTCTCTCTCTCTCTCAATTCAATTCAATTCAATTCAATTCAATTCAATATGTGCTTTATTGGCATGACAATTATTAAAATGTATTGCTAAAGCATAGTGTTTACATTAAATATAGAACAAATATGTATTTAAAAATAATAATAATAAATAAAATAAATAAATAAATACATGCATGTATATTAGGGGTGGCACGGTACATGTATTCATACTGAACCATCACAGTACAGGCATCTCGGTTCGGTGCATGAAGCCTTACAACGAATACAGGCAATTCCCCCCCAATCCAGAAGGGGCGCCCGCAGCAATGCAATGCTGTTTGATAACTGCCAGCAGAAGAACAGCGAATGCCGTGAGTTGTGCACTTGAAAACAAAGCCCCCAGACAGTGACCATGTGCTGATTCTGGACACGTCTCTCACATAGACTGACAAAGGAGTATACCTTAAAGGCTTGTGCACTCAACTGTTTGCGAAATGGAGCTTTGTGCTTGTGCATCCTACCTCTCTCATTCGGCACAAATCCAAATATTCCATAATATTTCCATATTTGCGATGTAACGTATCTGAATTAGGGATGCATCAATCCGATACTCAGGATCGGTATCGGCTCCGATACTGGCATTTTCTGCAGTTCGGGTATCGGTGAGACGACACCGATCCAAAGCCTAGTATATTGTGTGTATACTATTCTGTGTTATTGTTAAGTCCCAAGAAAGCACAGAAACATTATAAAGCACCATAAAGTCAAAGTCCAAGTGTTCTGAAGCCGGTCCATAGTTTAATGTAAGGTATAGATTAATATTTAAGTCGTTAAATTTAAGTTCACATAAACGCTTCTCTCTGTCATCCTCCATTCAGCATTCAAACTGTTTCACGTTCGGTTAAGACAGTCAAGACGATGAAACTCTCTTCAAGAGCGCACAATATCTAAAATGTAAAACTGTAAAAAGAAAAGGCTCAAACTATCGCACAGATTTAATAAGCTACGCATCAATATCTCTTTCCTTTGTGCTTTGAACTTCTCTATCCGGAGCTGCCCTATATATTTGCACACATTTACCTAGATCAACCTTGAGGTTCCTTTTTTGTCGTGATGCTTGCTGCTGCACAATGGTGCCCCCATAGTTGAGTCCAATGTTTCAAAATTTTTCATGTACATGTTATGATGGGATTCTTTCATTTACATTTACATTTACATTTATTCATTTAGCAGACACTTTTATTCTTTCATGATGTAGACCACGAAATAGAAATTTACCGTTGAGATACAAGTTTTAACAAAAAACAAAATAAATTATAAAATGATAAACCTCACAATTGAAACTTTAAACATTTTTTTTTAAGAAAAGGGATGAGTCAGACGTATAAATTATTATATTATTTAAAACGGGTTTATGTGGGTGGATTTTCCCATTGGTCTGAACAAAAACTGCACACTGGATTATTGAAAATGCACATACTGCCTATATTATATCTCTGCCTAATATAGCCTATATTGACGAGGAACGTCCACTGATGAGTTAGTGAGTTAGCAGCATAAGCCTACATTTAATTTGAGTAATTTTTTTTAACTTAGGGCTGTCAATCTATTAAAATATTTAATTGTGATTAATCGCACGATTGCCATTAGTTAACCAGCGAATAATCACAACTTTTTTATCTGTTCTAAATGTACCTTAAATTAATACTTAATACGTTTTAATAATAATACGTTTTTAATACTCTAATTAACATGGGAATGGACAAATATGGATGCTTTATGCAATATATGTTTATTATTAGTGAAACCATAGTCAACATAGAGCATGAAGACTAGACACGTTTCATAGGTCATCGATGTTTTTCAAAGAACTTGTTCATGTCTATCAGACATGAAAAAAAAGAACATAGAAATACCAGGTTCCCATTACTTCTGTTTCTTTGCACTGAGCAATTTACTGACACAAACCTGTTTACATTTTTGCACGACAGGGTAGCTCACTTCTTCTGAACATGCAAAATGTACATTTATTATTTATTATTACATTTGTTTGCCTCTATGCGTCACATACTGTATTTTGATGCAGCTAAATTCTCAATACAACTGTTTTCATTAATATATTTTACTTTTTCTGTTGTCAGACAACGGAATGAATATGAAATAGTGACTGAAACACGACACATTAAGACTACATAAAAATCTCTTCCTTCCAAGATTTTAATCTGCACAAAAATCCTGATTTATAATCCAGCCATCGTCTGATAAAATCAAATAGGCTACACATAAGATAAAGACAAAGAGAGACCTCGTGCGGCAGTTAACTTCAGATGCATAATATTTTCATTTGCTACAAGCAGGATGCACAAGAAGCATGTTCAACTCTGACACGCAGACGGTTGTCATGGTAATAAACACTGTAAACGGCAACCGTTCGCGTGTCCACGCTTAATGCGCATCTCGTATATGAAAAGCATTTTAGGGGACCCTTGGCTTTTGGGGGCCCAAGGCAGTCGCCTACCTTTGCCTAATGTGTAAGTCCGCCCCTGCCTGCTGCTCGGGCCAGTGGGGTTGTGGATGTGGACCAGGCTGCTGCTCTGTTGAGATGCTGTTGTTCCTCGCTGGAGCTGCTCTGGGTCTTTTATGGTTGTGCTGATGTTGGTCCTAGGAGAGAGGGCCCTGTGGTGCAGGGTGTTGCTGCTGCTGCTGCTGCTGGGGTCTCAGCTGCTGTGGTGTAGGATGATGGTAGTAGAGAGCAGGCTGTGGAGGTTGAGAATGAAGTACAGGTCCAGGTCCAGGCTGAGGTCGAAGTACAGGTCCAGGTCGAGGTACAGGTTCAGGGTGGTGGGGTGCGTGCATAGTGGCTTGGCCATAGGGTGCAGGCCTGTGGGTAGGGTTTGTAGAGTACTGCTCAGCCGAACCTGGAGAGGTGATGTTTTGTGGTGCTGTTGGGGGAAAGCATCTCACTGGCTGAAGAGTAGTGGCTGCTCTTGCATTCTTTGGGGGACTGATAGGGGTTCGGCACAAGGCCACGTCTTTAAGAGTTTTGGCAAACACACAAACACTGTCTTTACGGGGCTGGACATGGTCATAGAGATGGCAGAGGTCCAGTGTAGGCTGATGTGCTAGGTGAACATTTGGCATTCCAGCACATCTACGTGAGATGTCTGCATTTACTCTTTGAATGGTGCGAGGATGGAAGTCGGATCTGGGCAGGATGGTGGAGTCGGGAAGGTTTGTGTTGCTTTTATGGCCACCCGTGTCACTGAATCTGCCACTCGCTCCTGCGGTGCCCGCAGGTCATTTGTGCCCACATGGATGATGATGTGGTTGGGTTCACCTAGATTCTCCCTGTTCAGTTGTTTTAGGGCATTATCTGTTTTTGGACACCAGAGTTTTAATGTTTTGTGGCCAGGAAAGAGCTGTTTTTCATTGATGAATTTGCCATTTGAATCTGTTAAGATGATGACTTCTAAATTCTGTGTTTCACTTCCTTGCTCTTGGGGGCCCTCGGGGCCCTCTGCCTGTGGTGTCAGTGGCACTGCTGCTGTGGTGCTGGACTCAGGTGATGGACTGTGGGCTGCTGTTGTCTTGTTGGTGGGAGAGCTGGGCCGCTGCTTACAGGTGTGTGTGAGGCTCTCTGTATGTTCTCTCAGGTTTTGTATTTCTCCTTCTCGGAGCAGCAGCTCCTGCCTGACTGTTTTCTGTTCTTTATTCAGGGTCTCCATATCTTGCTGCAGTTTGCATATCTCTCCTTTTAGCTCCTCAACACTAGCTTCATAGTCTCGTGTGAGGTGATTGAGTTTATTTTCCAGGTGTTGTAGGCGTTCACTGGATATTGCATGGGAGAGTGTTAGTACCCTGAGCTCCACCAGCTCTACCTCTTTTAGGAAGAGGCTGTTTCTGATCTGATTGACAGACTGTTCCAGCTGTGGGTCGTGTTCAGCAGGGTTGAGTTTCATCTCCTCTAGCCTCTCCCTTGAGCTCTGGGCATCACAGCCTCCTGCGGCATCACTGTTTGCTCCTTGTGTTTGTTTCTCAGCCTCTGCCAGAGCTTTTAGGCTGGTGAAGTTTGCCTGGACAGAGCTGAGACATGCTTCAGTCCCCTGGAACATTATGGTTCCATTATGGTAGATATTTACAGTTAGAAAATGCCTTGTTAGTATAATTTTCTTCATAAATTTGGATTTGTCTGCTGTTGCAGATGCCTAGTTTTCTATAACTTTTGTAGTATTTACAGATGACCGTGTGCCAAAGATTACAGTCTGTTGTGTAGAGGAGCAGACTAGTGATGATGGCTCTGTCCCCTTTTGGTGAAACGTCTGCCATTAGGGTCCCTGGGTTGTTCTTCAGCAGGCTGTATTTATGGGCTTTCTTGTCTTTTGCGCTCTTGACAGTCTGTGGGTATGTGATGGAGTGGGGGAGGGGCTCTCCTGCAATGGCTTCCATTGTTGTTGTTGTTTTTTGTCACTTTTTAACTGTCACTCTCAGATTGCTAGTTTTCTATACTTTACTATATTTCAACTTAACTAAAATAACTTTTTTTTAGCTCTGTCTCACTAATTTGTAATAGTCTTTTAAAATGCAGTGTAGATGGAGATTCAGATTCAGTCTTGCCTGTTAATTGGATGTGAACTGATTCCAGTTTCTTCAGCTTTATCCATTTTTCCTCCTGATTGTTCTGTTTCAGAGCTCTTAATTTGCCTTGTTGAAGAAGCAGCAAATAAATTCATAGCTATCACGGTCACCTTAATATTCCTCTCACTTTTTTCTTCGGTTTGATATATGTTTTGTTAGGTCTGTTTCACTCTAGAGATTAAAGATTTTAAAAAATTTAGGAGCTCAAGTGGATCATGACTTTCCAGTTCATGGAACTTCTCTCTCTATCCATTCATTAAGTCATTATGTTAACTTCAAATGAAACAAACATTAGATTTAACCCCCTGTTAATTCTCAATAAGAACTTCTGTAGACATCTGACAGAAATAAAGTCAGTCTGGTTAGTAATAAGTGAAGATGATAATGCTGTTTGTGGAGATCTTCAGAGATTTAATATATTTTATCTTCTGGTGAATTAATCTAAGGCTGTGGCTTAAGTCAGTTGTAGTTCTCGTTTCTATTTGTCTCTTTTTTCTTTTCTCTTCTTTCCTTCAGTGATTTAGCTTGTTAACAAGCTTAGACAAGCTGAGAGGACTCTATAAATAATATATGAAGATTTTGTGGCTCAGATAAGGTCCAGTGTGGTTTATTTCTTTGCTCTTGGCTGACATGTGGCATTGCTATGGCCTGCTTTTGGCCCAGATCTGGCAAACAGGAGCGGTCCGCCCAAGTGCCATCATTCCACGCTACATGTGGGCTGGATCTGGGCCGACAATAAGTTGCTATCTGGGTAGCCATAGCTACAGAGAAAGTCCTGTCTTTGAGATAAGACTAAAACACTGTAAAGCTGTGCCCAGTGTTCTATGCATGACAGGAGGATACTGTGATATACTCTGTCAAAAAATAAAAGCAAAGGTCTAACATAATAAATACACCATTATTCCCTGAGTCGACTGCAGGTATTCGATCATTGGTCAATTTTAGCAGAGCTGATCCAGTGCTGTAGGCTGTAAAATCTGATTAAAAAGGTAAAAAAAATGGGAGCAGTTGGATAGAACAGCATGTTTAAAGCCTCTTGGGACAAATTACATTTTTTTTTGGAGACTAGAGACAATTGTGGCAAAAGTAAATTTCAGAATATTGGAGGGAACAATATCATATGGGTCTACATGGTTTAGAATCTTTTATAGAATGACTTGTGTTTGTGTTGTACCAGGTGAGCTATAGCACAATCTTACTGTAGAAAAAGTATTCAGAAAAGACATACATATTGCAACACGGTCTCACTCCCAACTCGTCACATATTGAAGCTTGGTCAGGACCACTTGGCTTCGCTTTTTGACTCTCAAGGTACCCCTTTAGTGTCATTTTTCGACATGCAGGGTCCTCCGTTGCTTTAAATAAGAAACCCTTGGCGTCGATATGCCAACGCGATACTGGGAATTATATTGCATAATTAAATTATATATTGGGTAATAACATTGCCATTATTGCAGATATGTTGGGGTGTGATTTTTCAATATAAACAATCACAACAGTTTTATTTATATTGCATTATTTACACAATTACGAGCACGTAACTCAACCCTTGCCCCTAAACCTACCATTTGTAAATAAAACACAAGATATAACAGGTGTCACGGTGCACACACGAGGGAGGATACAGGAACATGCAGACGAGGGCTTAAACTCAAATAATAGTCTTTAATGACATCAAGGCAGGACAAGGCAGGACTCAGAGACAGGATACACCGGGAAGTAACGAGTAGACCAGACATAATCAAACTCAAAAGACAGGAACTAAATAAACAGGGTAATTAACACATAATCACATAAACACAGCTGGAACATACTTAACTCATAATGACATCTGACGAGGACTGGAAACAAACCAAATATGGACACAAGAGGCAGGAACAGATGACACACAACAGAACCATGACATAACTCCTCCCTCCCGGAAGGCGTGTCCCACACCGTAACAGTTCCACCGGGGAGGGGGGGTGGGCGGAACAGACAGACAGGGACCATGGCGGAGCTGGGAGCTCTGGAAGCCATGGCGGTGCAGGGAGCTCAGGAGGCCATGGTGGAGCAGGGAGCTCAGGAGGCCATGGCGGAGCTGGGAGCTCTGGAGGCCATGGCAGATGGTCTTCGGGGGCCTTGGCCTCGGGCTTCTAACCCCCCCCAAACAAATTCCCTGGGGATGTCAGGGTGTATCAGGAGCCCTCCGGGGCTAGACACACAGAACAGTACATGACATGACAAGACTCCAGGGCCAGACAGACAGGACAGGACAGCCCAAAGGAACAGGAAGCCCACCTGGGCTGGCTTGGAAGCTGAGGCTTCCTCTGGGCATGACAATGAGTCAGGGGCCCTCACAGGGTCCCTCAGCAACCGCTTCCACTTTGGTGACAGGGGGGCAGGTGGCTAGAATGGCCTCCATGGCCACAACAAGAGGAGCCACCTGCCCCAGACGAGTCTCTGTGGACATGACCGACAAGATAGTTAAAATGTTCCTGTGGGCACGACACGACATACACACTGCACTCCTGGCTGTGTTGTGGACAGGATCCACGGGGCTAGGGTTAGCGGTGGCCAGCGGGCATGAGTCAGCGCCGATCCGGTGGGCATGAGTCAGCGCCGATCCGGTGGGCTTGAGTCAGTGGCGATCCGGCAGGCATTGAGTCAGAGGCGGGCCAGCGGGCATTGAGTCAGCGGCGATCCGGCGGGCATGAGTCAGCGGCGATCCGGCGGGCTTGAGTCAGTGGCGATCCGGCGGGCATAAGTCAGAGGCGGGCCTGCGGGCATTGAGTCAGCGGCGGGCCGGTGGCGTGATCTCCCGTGAACGGCACGCCTGGGGGAGCGGCAACCCGTGAACTAGGCAACCCGCCGGCGGGCCTGGGATAGCCACCGCCGGCGGCGGATATCTCCCGCGATCGGCGGGCATGAGGGCATCGCGGCCAGTGGACTCGCGACACTCGCGGCGATCCCGCCGAACTCCCACGCCGTCTTGCAGTGGGCTATGGCGGGATTACGAGCGGCGACTTCCTTGCCGCGGGACAGACACAAACAAACAGACTGGAACAAAATAAAACTTTCAAAAACGAAAACAAAACGAGGTGAATGGGCGCCGCTTACTGTTAGGTCTGGTCTTCTGTCACGGTGCACACACAAGGGAGGACACAGGAACACGCAGACGAGGACTTAAACTCAAATAATAGTCTTTAATGACATCAAGGCAGGACAAGGCAGGACAAGGCAGGACTCAGAGGCAGGATACACCGGGAAGTAACGAGTAGACCAGACGAAATCAAACTCAAAAGACACACACAACAGAACCCTGACAACAGGCAGATACAACTACCGTCATAATTTATTTAAAAAGTATTAATATTCCAATTCTTCCGAGGCAAAACGATTGATTTGTGAGAGGAATAGACGCGATCGTAAAGCTCTTCCTGTGTGCTGCAGTCTGTACGCGAATTCAAAAAATGCCGCCAGTAGAAGCCTTACGTCAGCCTTGGTTGTGAAATGCCATTGGCTCTTGTGTGTCTCGTGATCGATTGCGTCATGCTGTTGTGAATTGTTATTGGCTCTTGTGTGTCTCGTGACCGATTGCGTCATGCTACGGAGTATGCTTTTGAATGATGATCAGATGTGAGTGCGTTAACGGAGTGGGATCATTATCAGCGATTAAATCCTTATGTTTTACTCTTTTCTTTGCATAAAGACTTCGTATGCCTTCAGAAGACTTGGAATGCAACACAACTTGTTTGTAATGCTTTTATACTGCTTGTTTATACTAGTTTTTCAGTAGCCCCTCACTGCAGAACAAAGATCCAGGGGGCGGGGTTGGATCCACATCTAGGGGGTGGAGATTGGTTGGTTTAGGGGTGGAGATGGGTAGGTTTAGGGGTGGGGATGGGTGGGTTTAGGGATCAGGGGGGTGGAGACGGGTAGGTTTAGGTATATGTAAGGTGGGAGGAGTTGGATCTAGATCCAACCATGCCCCCTGGATCTTGTGTTCTGCAGTGAGGACCATCTCAAATTTTTGCAATAAATACCTGTGACTGCACATATATTTGCCTGTTATGGGTTTTATATTGTTCAGAAAAGGGTAAGTTTAGGGTAGGGGTGGGGTTAGGTGCTCCAGTGAAAGTACAAATTTATATATATATTTTTCTATTTTTTACCAATGCTTGCAAACCATTAAATTAAGACAAACAACTGAAAACAACGGAGGACCCTGCATGTCGAAAAATTACGCTAAAGGGATACCTTCAGTGTCAAAAATTGACGGCAAGTGGTCCTGACCAAGCGGCAATACGTGACGAGTTGTGAGTGAGACCATGTTGCATATTGAGCTGGTTATGTGATGCAAACGTAACAATGTATTAATTTATGAAAGTGTTTTGATGATTTAACACAGTATTGTGCAAGGAACTGCACAAAAATAAGTCTTTATAAATCAGTAATCTACCCCTGTAATTATAATTTTTGTGAAAAGGAAAAAAAGTTATTTTACCTCCTCTGAAGTGAAATGTATTTACAGATAGTACACAACCAGAATAACACGTTTGTCACCGCTGTTGCCGCCATGTCAACATTAGGAAGGTGTATTCACTGCCCTTTACTGCTAAGTGGTGCTATAACTATTGACTTTGACAAGTAATCAGACAAATGACAAATCAGACAAGTGCATTTTCACAGCAACTTTGCCTTGCCAATGGGCTAGATTTTACAGTTGCAGTTGGCAAATAATTTAAGGAAAACTCTGTAGTTAAAATAATTCATATTCACAGAAGCAAATTTAGTATGTACAATATGTATATGCATAGGTACTGTCAGTCCTGTGTCGTGTGTTTCCCGCCTCTTGTGTCCTTTTATGGTTATTTTTCTGTCCTCGTTTAGTGTGATTATTAGATAATTCTGTTCCTGCTGTGTTTTAGTTATTATCTTTAATTTACCCGTGTATTTAAGTTCCTGTCTGTTTAGTGAGTGCTGTCTGGTCAACTCATTACTCCCGGTGTTCCTGTGTGTCTGCCCTGCCTTGTTTGAATTAAAGACTGTTATTTTGAGTTACATCCTCGTCTCCATGTTCCTCGTTCCTCCCCGTTGTGTGCACCGTGACAGAAGACCAGACCTACACAGTAAGCGGCACCCATTCACCTCGTTTGGTTTGGTTGTTTTTGAAAGTTTTTTGTTTGTTCCCGTTTGTGTTTCCCGCGGCATGGAAGTTGCTGCTCGTCATCCCGCCCTAGCCAGTTAATATTCAGTGTGGGAGTTCGGCAGGATTGCCATGAGTCCGCCGGCCGCTCATCAGTCTAGTTTGCCGGCCGCTATTAAGTTAAGCCCGCCGATTGCAGCTCTCTCCAGCCCGCCGACTGCGGCTCACTCAAGCTTGCCGGTCGATCACCAGTCAAGTTTGCCGACCGTTCATCTGTCTAGCCTGCCGGCTGTGGCTATCCCAAGCCCGCCGGCCGCTCCTCAGTCAAGTTCGTCGGCTGCTCATTAGTCAAGTCTGCCAGCCATTCATCTGTCCAACCCGCCAGCTGTGGCTGTCCCAAGCCCGCCGGCTGTTCGTCAGTCAAGTTCGCTGGCCGCCGCTCGCTCAAGCTGCCGGCTGCGGCTCCCTCGAGCCCGCCGTCCACGGGGATATCAACGCCGCTGTTCGCGGCTCACCCAAGCCCGCCAGCCGCAGCTGAGTCAAGTTCGCAGGCTGCCGCTCACACAAACCCGCCGGCTGTGGCTCCCTCAATCCCGCCGGCCATTCCGATGTCAAGTCCTGTCCTGTCTCCATGCCACTTGAGGCCTCCAGGGAGCCCCTCCTCTCGTGCCCATATTTGGTCTGTTTCCTGTTCTCGTTTAGTTCTCATCATTAGTTTATTAGTCCCTAGCCATGTGTCATTAATTATCTAATTTCCTCCTTGTTCTTAAGTCCTGTGTTTCCCTGTGTCTGGTGTCCGCTGTCGATCGTCATACCTTGTCTCCATGTTCCCTTACCCTGATGTTATTAAAATATTGGTATTTTCTCTACTCCTCGTCTCCTCGCTCCTTCCTTCCAGTGTGCCAGAGAGATAACGTGACAATATATGTATAGGGCAAATAACATCATTAATTAACACTGTTTGTTATATGAAATGTTTGAAATGAACATTGCTTGTTAGGTGGGCACGTGCTTTACATATGGCAAAATATATAAAATATATAAAATAAGGGCATAACAGGAAACAGGAAACTCAAAGTTGCTTATGGCATAGTGATTAACCTCTCATGGTGGTTAACTTTGCATTATAACTAAGCCTAAGGACAGTGTGACCAAAATACCCAGTAGTACTGAACTGCACATAGTTCACATGCACATATTTTTTGAAAAAAAAGAAAAATGCTTTATATGAAATATATTTATATTAACAGCCTTTATATTAATACAATACAGTAAATTACAATTTTCTGTGGTCTCCCAGTGGTGTACATAATATTAGCATTGACACAATTATTCTAAATATCAAAACGTATTAATTCCACTGGGACTACTGAATTGTTACAACAGTCAGAAAGTCGTACAATGCTGAGAGCTTGTGTTGACAAAATTATTTTTCACCATTTTCTCATAACACGTATCAAATGCAGTTTTATTTTGCATTGTTTACAAAGCGGACAGATTCAAGACACAATTCAGGTAACAGTATATTTTTCTACATGCTATTCCATTAAATTCAAATTAAAATGCTTACTGTACCACAAAATGTGACCATACACATATGTGCATCACAGATACAAAGCATGCCTTCTGTTTTGATTCTTTTTGTTGATGATATACTGTATTTTACTAGCTAATGTCAATGTACAGATTACACTTATTTGCATTTGTGTATAGATTACCATTTCTATTAGATGATTTAACTGTGTTTAGAGATTATTTATATTTATTATGCATTTATCTACAAAGTATCATAGAGCTTCTATCAAGACAATAGCCCCTTGTATTACGCTTAAGTGTTATCATGTTGTAAATATCCATTCATTTGTAAAAATCATTCATTTTTTAATAGGAAAGACCTTTGCATTGTTTATAAACTTCAGAAATGTATGCCGTATTTCTTTTGTTCTCCATCCATAGATTAGTGGGTGTAGACAACTTGGAAAAAGTAAGTATAAGATGCTTATAACTATACGGTTACTAGAAGAAATGTTATTCCGTATTCTGTATGACAAAAATGCAATCAAAGCAGAAATCAAAGTAAGTGTCATAATAATTATGTGCGTAATGCAGGTATTGATGGCCTTTAAATGTGCCTTACCAGATCTAAACACAGAGGAAAAAATCACAACATAAGAAATAGTAATGAGAATAAAATCAGTTGTTGTTATAAGGAAAGCAGCCAAAAGTCCTACAATGTTATTAATTGATATGTCACCACATGCTAACTGAACCAATGCCATGTGCTCACAAAAAGAGTGATCAATAACATTCGTTGCACAAAATGACAGTCTTCCAGCCAGAGAGACCATGATAACAATCAGAAGTCCATTTCTGATTACTGGCACAACAACAAACTTTAGAAAGTTAGGGATTTCCATGCATTTATGATAATAAAGGGGTCTGCATATCGCAAAGTAACGATCCAGTGCCATCCAGAAAAGCAAAGTAGATTGGAATGTTCCAATAAAATGAAGACCAAACATTTGTATCAAACAACCTGTTAGGGATATCCCACTCAAATTGAATAAGAGACTTAGAAGCATGTTAGGGACAAAAAACATGGGCATTATCAAATCCAACACAGCCATAACACCTATTAGTACATACATAGGAGAATGCAGAGACTTTTGAAATTTGAGTAAATATATGAGAATAGAATTTGCTATGATAGCCAATAAAAACATCAGAAAGAAAGGCAGAAATAAAAAAGGCCTCCATTCTCCTAGACTGTAGAAACCAATTAATTTGAAGTCTTTGAATGAGATATTTTGTGCAGGAAGTACATTCATTCTGAAAAATCCTTTAACACACAGAATGTTCTTTTCAAACACATTAAGTTGATGAAATTGAGAAGACAATTCATATAGCAACTGATCAAGTTTCACTACACTCATATAAATTATAGTCTGCCAACAAATATGTGTGAAGCTAAATCATTCACTAAATCACAATCACTTATAATAATAATAATAATAATAATAATAATAAAAGCTTAATTCAAATTAAATACTTTATTATATACTGTGATGTAAATTTAAAAAAATAAGTTACATTTAACACTTCAAGTCAGAAGTACAATGAATAAATTACTCAAAATATGACAGCATAAATTATGATATTAAGTCTACCCATACTTATTTATCTGTGTTCTTCCCTCTTATATTGCTAAACAGATACCTTTTTAGAATTTTTCAGATAAGATGTGTTATACGCTTTACTTGTTAGAGTGTAATGAAGGCTTGACACATATCATAAGCTCTAAATACATGTTATGTTCCCATGAGTCTGTGTGTTACTCCCATAGAGGAATAGAGCTCATCTCTGTGTTATAGGGCTGCAGTTTCTGTGTCAGCAAACCATGTTAGGTTCCACATGCCATTAATTACCACATTATATTAGGGCATAGAATATCCTCATGGAGGGAGCTCTGGACTGAAGTATGGTCTCCACAACCTCAGTTGAGAGACCCCATGACCACAGACTCCGCAGATCCCTCAGACTTGATGACAGAGTTAACAACATCACTGAAGAGAGACCAGAAGGCAAAAGTGGAGCATCCAGCAGGAAGAACTTGTCCTTTTCTTTAAGATAAGACAAGTTCAACCAGAGATGTCTCTCTGTAGCCACCAGGGTTGCCATAGAATCACCGATGGCCATAGAATGACCATCTCCTTGGTGGCCAGAAGAGACAAATCTGTGGCACAGTTCTTTAATTAAAGCTCAGGGGTGTTTTTTGGAATTTTCACCTAAATTTTCACACTCAAATTCAAATGTTTACGCTACACAATGGAGGAAAAAAAAATTGGATTCATTGTAAAGAAAACCCTTTGAACTATTGTTACGTAACTGCCAGACACAACGGTGAGTGTTGAAAACAGTGAGTTTATTTACAGGAATAGATGTGACAACAGTGGTGATAGTCCTTGAGTGAGGCGAGTGGCTTTTCTTGGAAGTATTGTGGATAGTGCGCTGGGATCCTGACTGTGCCTCTGTCTCCTGGCAGGTTCGTGGCGGACAGGAATCCTGGAAAGCCCGTGAGTCTCTAGAGTCCAACGCTGTACAGGTATCTGGCAGTGAGAGGTAAGACAGGAGGTAAGTATGAGCAGGAAAGGTACACAGGTAAGTATACTCAGCTAGCTTTCTGAGAGAGAGGGTCCACGTTGCATAAACGTCTTGGCAGCTTGGTGACTTTAAGATCCGACAATGGTGCAAGCTGTGGAGTGAGCTTTTAACCAGGTCCTAATGACTGTGGTGATGAGGAGCAGGTGTGCATGATCAGTAATCAGGTTCAGGTGAACGTGATCAGTGACGGAGGAATACGGGCCATTCTGTGACATTACCTCCCCCTCCCGGACGGCGCGTCCCGCGATGTAATAATACCGGGGAGGGGGGTGGGCGCCCTGGATGTCGGTGGAGGACATGGGCACAGGGAAGGCATCCAGGGCGGAACTGGAGATTCGGGAAGCCATGGCGGGACAGGAGGTTCAGGAGGCCATGGCGGGACAGGAGGTTCGGGAAGCCAAGGCGGATCCGGGGACTCGGGAGGCCATGGCGGAGCAGGAGAATCGGGAGGCCATGGCGGGGCTGGAGGCTCGGCAAGCCATGGCGGATCCGGGGACTCGGGAGACCATGGCCTATTTCTTTTGGGCGGCCATGGTGGGTCAGGGATCTCCGTGGCCTTGGCTCTGGGCCCGGCCACCCAGGCAGAGGATATATAGCCCCCCCCCCAAAATTTTCTTGGGGAAGCTCCCCTCTGGTGGGCATTCTGGAGGAGCGGGCTCTTGAGGAGGCTCTGGAGGCGCAGGCACTAGGGGGCGCTCTTGCAACGCGGATTCACAGGGGCGCTTTTGCAGCGCAGATTCAGGACGGCTGGGCGGAACCAGTGGGAACTCAGGACGGCTGGACGGAACCAGCGGGAACTCAGGACGGCTGGACGGAACCAGCGGGAACTCAGGACGGCTGGACGGAACCAGCGGGAACTCAGGACGGCTCTTGCATGGAGCAGCCACTGGAGAGCACTTGCGTGGAGCAGCCACTGGAGGGCACTTGCGTGGAGCAGCCACTGGAGGGCACTGTCTTGGAGCAAGTTCGGGGGAGAGGACAAGAGCCAGGAATCCTGAGGGTATAGCCTCATCCAGGAGCTCCTGATTAAACGCGGGCGGTAGCCCATACCTTACCGCGGCCGGCGAAACCCTCATAATCGCAGGTAGCGGTAGCATCATCGCCATCTAGGGCGGCGGAACCATCTTCGTCGCGGGCGGCAGCATCATCGCCGTGGACGGCGGAATTATCATCGCCATCTCGGGCGGCGGAACCATCATCGTCGCTTCAGGCGGCGGAACCATCATCATCGCTTCGAGAGGCGGAATCATCATCGTCGCTTCGAGAGGCGGCAAAATTTTCGATGAGGTAAACGGCAGGTTGCCGATCCCCGAACCTCCCTTTCAGGGAACCAAAATTAACCGCCTCCTCATCTTCGGTAGTGGTCCGCTTACGTCTTCGGTTTCGGTCGGATCTTCTGTTACGTAACTGCCAGACACAACGGTGAGTGTTGAAAACAGTGAGTTTATTTACAGGAATAGATGTGACAACAGTGGTGATAGTCCTTGAGTGAGGTGAGTGGCTTTAATTGGAAGTATTGTGGATAGTGCGCTGGGATCCTGACTGTGCCTCTGTCTCCTGGCTGGTTCGTGGCGGACAGGAATCCTGGAAAGCCCATGAGTCTCTAGAGTCCAACACTGTACAGGTATCTGGCAGTGAGAGGTAAGACAGGAGGTAAGTATGAGCAGGAAAGGTACACAGGTAAGTATACTCAGCTAACTTTCTCTGAGAGAGGGTCCACGTTGCATAAACGCCTTGGCAGCTTGGTAACTTTAAGATCCGACAATGGTGCAAGCTGTGGAGTGAGCTTTTAACCATGTCCTAATGACTGTGGTGATGAGGAGCAGGTGTGCATGATCAGTAATCAGGTTCAGGTGAACGTGATCAGTGACGGAGGAATACGGGCCATTCTGTGACAACTATAACATATGGGTGTATTTTTTTATACATAACATTATATGTGTTTCAAATATTACAATAACTCTAAAAAAACATAGGTGCTTTTTGACTTTTTGTAATTTTTTTATTTTTGAAAATCTGTAATTCAGGTTCTATTAGGGCTTGCTCTTTGCAACTTATATTTTTCAAATAACAGCTTCCAAACAGGAGTTACTGCATCATAAATGAAGCAAGTGAAATTATCCTATTTTGCACCTACAAGTGTCATTTTGAGTTTCCTTTGCCAAAACAGGCTATATAAAACAAATTACACCCAGAATCCTATTTTACTATGTGCCATAAGCACTTTTCTTGATTACTGAAAGAGCGGAGTGGAGCAAATTTAATTTGTGTTTTATATTATCAGTTTTATTCTTTCAGGAGACACAAGACTGTATAAATTATAAAATATATATAGTCTATCACAATCTAAAATAGAATCCACATCCTCCAGCTTTATATCATTCCATTTATGTGCATATTGTATACTGTTTGGAGCATCACCTTACCTGGTTCACATGTGCCCTGCAACACCTGCATCAGTCCTCTGTTGCCCCTGGACACAAGCTAACAGCTACTCCACATGCTGCTAGAGCTGCCTGTCACAATTATCTGCCCCTCAGACCATCAAACAAACAAATATATCTTCATCCACACTGCACTGTAATAATCTATGCATATTTACTGTATATTCACCGAAATGCATACTGTAGTACACTTTTATATCGTTATCATTCATAAGAGCGTTAGCTGTGCCATGGCGTATCACACACGTAACAATTTGATAAAAAAAACAGAGCAAACACTCTCAAAGCGCACACACACACACTAACCAGAAGCGCGTCCTCTCCTCTCCAAGTTGCGCCTGCTCGCTCTTCATCATCTATAACTTATATTTTTGATGTCCAAAGATTGCTTTATCCACGATGCGGATGTGTTCGCATTCCACTGTGCCATTCGCCGTCTTCAAAACAATTCAAAACCTACATTTCCCAGACTGCAACACCATCAGAGCACAACCGGACACACGCCGCACACCCACCCCCTTCTAACCCAGAGGTGTCCATTTTCACACCTCTGACTGGCCACTGAATGTAGACTGGCATCTAATCTGACCTATAGTAGCCTCTAAAAAGCACAGATTTGTAAAACATAAGAGCGCCTCGACGAGTGCGCTTATGAGTTGAAGATCATGTCTGGGAAAAAAAAAAGCGTAATTCTGCTCTGGAGCACGTCTGGATCACAAGATGATTTCTAAGCTTTGGAAGCACACAGAAATGTGAATATTTGTTTGCGTGTGAATATTTGTTTGCGTGCATGAGGGTGGGAACATATGCTTGTGTATATGTGTGCTTGTCGTCTACGTCTATGTGTCAGGTCGGGCCTTAGACTCCGCTTCACTCATCATCTTAGTCGACCCCCACCCCACCACCATGCCCTGCCGGTGGAGGATGCCGCCGGTGCGTTGGTGATTTCTCGCGCCGGGGCAGGATGCTCGGGCGAGCTCCGGCCCACTCTCGGCGGTCGATTGGCGGGGCCTGGCCTTACTGGCCTTGCTGGGCCCCGATTGTGGGGTGGGGGGCCTTTGGGTCTCCGAGCCCAGGGCCCGGTCCGCCCTGGTGTGGTCGGCTGCCGGTGGAGCCTGCGGGCTTGCCGCCACGGCACCCTGGGGCGCCTACACTGTGGCTGTCGGAGGTCCCGCCTTCGGGCTCTCCTCTGCCCTTTTTTTTTTTTTGGGTGGAGGCCGCGGTTGTCCCTGCGGTGGTTCTCCTGGGGGTCCCGTGCCCTGGGGGGCCTCCGGATGTTTGGGGCCCGGGTCTTTTCCGTGCCTGCTTCATGCCTTGCGGGATGGGGCTGTTGTTCCCCACACACACTATTAAACATTTACATGGAGGAACCTTATGAACACAAGCGCGCTCACACACACAGGTGTACACTCAAGCATTCACATTGGTGTAAAAACAGGTGCTCACAGACACACATTGTCTTGATCTGCTGTTGCTTCAAAACTTATTTTGTAATATTAGTTATGTGTGCTGCTCAATAACATTTAACATTTAGAATTTATTGTGATTTATACAGATGTTGGTTGTTGCTGCAGTCTCTTTGATGTTGTGTCTTCGGTTGTTTTCTCTTTTTGTCAGCAGGTGCTGTCATAAGAGCAAGCAGACCCCCGAGGCAAGCTTCCAGCATCTGCTCACCGGATACCATCTACAGAGAGCACGGCTACTTCATCCTGACTGCTCTGTTCTTCATCAGTTTCATCATACAAAAGAAAAAAAAAAGAAAAAAAAAAAAAAAAAAAAAAAAAAAAAAAAAAAAAAGGAAGCACACAGAAACGTGAAAAATGGTCTCGTTTGAAAGAAGAGATCCTAATCTAAAAGATAACACAAATCTGTATAAAGCCGAAACAGATTTTGATAAATCAATTTGTAAGCAGTATTTAGATCAATTGGAACTGCCTCGGATCTCACAGATGGATAAAGAATCTTTGGAGGTCCCATTAAGTTTGGAGGAACTCCACGTCTCTCTAAAAAGCCTTCAAAAGGGCGAATCGCCGGGTCTAGATGGTCTCCCCCCTGAATTATATTTAGAAATGTGGGATTTGGTAGGGATACTTATGCTTAATTCATTTAATTTTGCAATTGAACAGGGGGTATTTTATAGAGATAAAAAAACTTCATTGATATAATTACTTCTTAAAAAAGGGAAAGATCCATTAGATTGTTCCAGCTACAGACCGATTTCGCTTATCCCATGTGATCTAAAAATCTATGCTAAAGTTTTTGCTTCTCGTATGGAGAAGGTAATTCATAATTTGATCAAGGAGGAACAAACCGGCTTCATCAAGGGGCACAATGCATCTGACAATATGCGTCGACTCCTTACTCCTACTCCTACTTTGCAGATTCTCATCCAAGTCCTTGTGCGGTTTTCTCACTGGATGCAGAAAAAGCCTTTGAAAGGCTAGAGTGGAATTATTATGCAGTTCTGCAATGTTTCGGCTTCGGTGAACACTTCATCTCTATGATTAAGACATTATACCACTCTCCTGCAGCATCAGTCATAACTGGTAATATTATTTCCCCCCATTCCCTTTACAGTGGGGAACAAGGCAGGGATGTCCGCTTTCCCCCTTATTGTTTTGTCTATCTCTTGAACCCTTAGCAAAAGCCATCAGGAGATCTGAAGTATTGATTAAGATTCATGATCATAATTATAGTATGGCAAGAAAAGCCAAGCGAAAAAGTAATCAGGTTATTTTGGCTATTATTTTGATAATGATGTAGAACACACTATGCTCCGGGTGTGTGTTCGCTGCTGTGAGTGTGCACTTGGATGGGTTAAATGCAGAGGACAAATTCCGAGTATGGGTCACCATATTTGGCCACACACCACTTCCCTTTCCCCCTTTCCCTAGTAGTCATGCAGTAGCCTGATTCACTGATGTCGTCAGTGGTGTTGTATATATTTAGTTTATGTTATTGATCACAACTGCATTTTAATGAAATATGAATAACTTTAAAAACACTTTGCACACCAGTTTAGAACGTCTGTACTATTTAGTCACGCAGACATCAAGAATCAGGTGACGATCATCAGACAGATTCATACTTATAAAAGTAATTATAAAATTTTCTCACATTGCCATCTCATATAATAGAACTGCAATAATACAGATTAGGTAAAATGCAATCAGAGACTCAAACACGTTTCAAGACAAGTTTCTTGCCATCACATATGTATTTTATAAACACAATTGTAACAGCCAAAGACAAACTTATATTTAAAAAGTCAAGGGTCAAGAGGCAACTAAAGCAAACACTATTCACCAAAACGGTAAGTTGAAAAAAGAAAAACAAACAACAACGAAAAACACATCTGTAATTTTCCATAGAAGGAGAGGAAGTAAATAGCATTCCACTAAATCATGTTGCACAGCCTTACTCCCTTTACATTTAGGGCCTCAGTAACCTTTCAGGTCACTAACATACATCTGGCCCTTTTCCCACTGGTCCGGTTTTCCGCCCATCACCCTTATGTGGACCCCCCTTGTCGTCCATACATCTTTAGGCTAAAATCCCCAGACCATTCTCCTTCTACACAGTCATACCAAAAAGGTTTTGCACTATATAAACATATGAGAATCAACATAAAATTAATTTTCTTCAACAATTCCCCCTTTTTATCATTCATTGATAACTAATCAAAACAAAATGCATTTCTATGTCTAACACTCTTACTACTTTACCAAGATTATACGTATTACACTCAAAACAATAATAATGGTAATATCAAAGCAAATTTAAGCTATTACATCACATTTATACTCTTCATCTCCGATTTTCATATAAATGATCACTCTCTTAAATTCTTGAAAGAAGTTAGACAACATGCTAAGGCTTTTTATGTGGGGACAGCCCCTGATTTAAGCAAGCTAAACAGTATACATACAGATGGGCTAAACCCTTAGTCAAAATGACTTATGTTTCAATTTTTGACTTAATTCATTTAACACATTTCATCGTAGCTTCCGCTACTAGTAGTCTCCTCCTCCATCGTTTGCTCATCTTTGTACAAATCCAAAATCATGTCTTCAGGATAAACAGTCATTTTAACCAGTTGATGTGACACACTAGTTTTCGCCAGTCTCTGTACTGAGCTGGAAACTAACTGAAAAATACAAGGCAAACATAACAGTAGCAATAATCCTACCCCCACAATTGGTAACACAGTGTTAAACAACCAGTATCCCCATCCTCCCCACAGATTTGTCAACCATTCGAACCATGCGTTGCTCGTTCGTTCAGGCTCTTTTACGGCCATTCTCATGTGAGTGATGATATTGGTTACATTTTCTCTGTAGTCTGGAATGTGGAAACAGCATGATGTTCCCATCATTTTACAAACTCCTGGTTAATTTTGTCTGTGAACGCAAATTAATTGATTGCAAAACAAGTACATATTCACTATCTAGAAGCCGGGCTAAATGAGTAAACACTGCTACTGCACTTCTGACATGGGTCAGACCCTCAGTCACTTCTCACATACCAAATACGAACCTTGCATGCACACCTGTCTTGTAAAACTATTATTTACAATATAATACAATAAGACCTTTTCAAGTTCAATACTCAATAGTGGTACACAAAAATACAGACAAATAAATACCATAATTCATCGATTCATTTTAAGTCTCTATCGTAATTCCTAATTTTTACTAAGCTTTACTTTCACCACAGATCCATTTGCAATCATAAAGACACTCTGTGTTTATACAGGATCCTGGCCTTTGTTGACATGTGCTTCAGATCTCTTATTCTCTCTGTTCCTCTTCCTTCGTTGCAGATGGAACTTTTCTGCAGTGGCTGGCATGAATCCACGTTGCCCTTTCAGCTACCTTCACAGCCGTGTGGGTAGTCAGAAGCACCTGGAATGGTCCCAACCACCTTTTTGCCTTCCAACTATTTCTCCTCAGATCTCGCACTACCACGAAATCTCCTGGTTTGATGTCATGCAAGGGAGTTTCAGCAACTTTCCCTTGGGCGGCTTTCACCTGCACACAGACATTAGACAACAGCGAAGACATTTCTTTGCAGTAACTCAACATGTCATGCTCACACACCTCTGTCGATGGCAACTGTTGTTTACCTCCTTCTATTCCCATAAAAGGTGGTTTACCAAAAAGAATTTCGAATGGGCTCAGGTTTACCCTAGATCGTTTTCTCATTCTCATGTACATGAGGACGATCCGAAGCGCTTTAGCCCATGTGAGTCCAGTTTCCTCACAACATTTAGCCAATTTGTTTTTAATTATCCTGTTCTGTGGTTTGGCCCCACCCCCAGAGGCGGGTCTGTAACTGCACTGTTCTCAAATGTATTCCCAAAAATTTACCCACATGTTTGATTGCCTCATTAACAAAATGTGTCCCATTGTCCGAGCTGATTTTCTGTGGGATCCCCCACCTCGGGACTATCTCAGTCAGCAGAGCCTTTGCTACTGCTGCTGCATCCTGTTCTGATGTTGGGAATGCCTCGACCCATTTGGACCACATGTCCACCAACACCAAACAATATTTATTTCCCTCACATGGGGACAGCTCGATGAAATCCATTTGTAGATACTCAAAAGGACCTGCCGGTGCCGGCTGGGATACCTGGGACATTTTTATACCTTTTGCCACATTGTGGGTATTGCAAATGACACATCTCTTACAAACATTTTCAGCAAATATTGTAAACCCCTTTGTAAACCACAATTCTTTCATTTGTATAACCATTCCCCCTTTCGATGCATGGTCTTTCCCATGCATTGACTTAGAATTTGAGGAAAGAAGTGTCGAGGTAGACAAGGCTTGCCATCACAGCTCATCTAAACACCATCAGTCATTCTACAGCCACACTTTCTCCACTGGTTTCTCTCTGGCACTGAGGCAAAGGCATGCTCTGTAAAGAAGAGGAAATGTCTGGGTCAGTTTCAGATAGCAAAGTACACTCTGTTTCTTTTGTCTGCTTAGCCGCTGCGGCCTTCGCAGCTGCATCTGCCATGGCGTTTCCTGTGGATACAAACTCTTTGTTACGTGTGTGTGCTGCACACTTGCAGACGGCCACCTTATCAGGCAGCACAATGGCCTCCAGTAAATCTGCGACAAGAGGAGCATTTAATATTGGGCGCCCATCTGACTTTAAAAATGTTCTGTGTTTCCACAGTGCTCCAAAATCATGCGTAACACCGAATGAGTAACGCGAATCGGTGTAAATTGTGACACATTTACCTGCCATAAGTTTACACGCTTCTGTTAATGCCACAAGCTCTGCTGCTTGTGCTGAATAGGTCGCTGGCAGCAAGCCAGATGCCACGACTTCAAACTCAGTTGTTACTGCATAACCAACTTTATTCTGGCCTGTTTGTGGATCTTTGAAAGCTGAGCCATCCACAAAGAGGACATTTTCGCAGTTTTCAAGTGGTACGTCAGAAAGATCTGGACGCGGTGTACACACTTGTTCTAGCGCAGTCAGACAACAATGGTGCTCCTCCCCATCCCCCTGCGTCGGGAGGAGAGTGGCAGCATTCAAGGTTGTGCATCTTCTAACAGTGATATTCGGCATATCAAGCAAGATAGTGTGGTATCGTAACCATAGCCGTCGATAAATGCAATGTTTTCTGTTCTTGCAGAATCATGGACACAGCGTGTGGCACGAAAAGTTTCAGGTCAGAGTAACCTACAAATTCTCTAGACGCCATTACGGCCTGTTCAGCAGCAGCCACCGCCCTCAAGCAGTGTGGCAGGCCTGCTGCAACCGGATCTAGCTTGCTTGAAAAATAAGCCACAGGTCTCCATGATTTTGAAGTAACACAGAAGTCATAAACCCATTTTTCTCATCCACCATCTGAACAAAAGGCTTAGTTAGTACCGTAGGCCCAAGGCTGGCGCCAGAGACAGCTGAACTTTCATGGTAACAAATGCCTCCGCCGCCTCCCCTGTCCATTCAATTTTGTCACATGACTTCAACCCCTTCCCTATCGTTAGGGCTCTCAGAGGCTGCTCAAGAATTGCATAATTTGGGATAAATGTTCGACAATATGAACACATTCCTAAAAATGACAACATTTGTTTCTTTGTGATTGGTTTTGGTACATCTTTAATGCCTTGAACTCTTTTGTCAGACAGGGATTTGCTGTTTGGTGTTATGACATGACCCAAAAATGTAACTTTTTGTTTTACAAAATGCAGTTTAGACAAGCTGACCTTGTGGCCCTCCTGCGCCAAATGTTTCAAGAGGGCGACAGTGTCGGCCACACACGTGGATTACGGACTTCCACAGAGCCAGACCCACCAATATGGTTTATCCCCTTATCTTAATTCCTATTCAAATCAAAACCCAAATTCTTTAGAAAATTTTGATTTGTTTCTTACCCGAGAGTCCTGTTGCCACCTGGGTTCGTTTACTGATTCCAGTGGTGTCCCCTGCGGGCCTTGGCGGTCGGTCCCTGCCGTCCCTTCAAACCTATTCGGGGTTAGGGCTGGACTCTAAGTCCAGGATGTATGGTCACCGTCCGCTCTCAGGTCCAGAAGACACATCCAAGGAATCCCACTATTCTGACACCAAATTGTTGTGGCAATTTTAACTTACTCCCATCAGCATAAGAGACAAACTCACTTTTAGTCTTTAAAGGTTTTATTCTTTGCAAAGAAGTTCAACAATCATGCAGAAGAGGGTGCTCCTCCACCTTATATCCACACACTCAAGGTTACAAGGTTACAATCTTGCAGCTGTACTTTGATGTACAAAGATGGAAGAATCTTAAAGCCTCTCACCAAGGAAGAATCTCCACTGTTAAGATTAATTTGTTACCTTGATTTAATTTTTTTTCTCTATGCTACCACTTTCTCCCCCTCCAGGTTACTTTAAGGAGATCAACTCCATAATTTCTAAGTTTATCTAGAATGATAAATGCCCCAGAATTAAACTTGCCACATTACAACGTACTAATAGCGCAGGAGGACTGGCTGTACCAAATTTTGAACTGTATTGTTGGTCGTTCCAGCTTAAGGCTCTTCATAATTGGGTTGATCCTCAATCTACAGTTTCATGGAGGGTGATTGAAGCTGACAAGGTTAAACCAAATAGACTTCAAGATATTTTATTTACTGGCACAGGAAAAAGGGGATAATTATAAATTTGTTCCGGTTGTGGCTAACTCTATAAAAAACTGGAAAACGGTTGAACGTCGGATAGGAGGACCCTTCAAATTTTGTAACAGTACACATTTATGGCACAATTTTAATTTTGTATGCGGAAATCGTCCATTTGTCCAACCCTCTAGGTCTTCTTTAGGTGTAAACATGTGCAGTGATATATATGATAACCAGGGCCTCTGTTCATTTCAGACATTAAGAACCAAATTTTGTCTACCAGCATCTGCATACTTTGTCTTTCTTCAGTTGCGTTCTGCTCTCCAAGCGTATGAGGTTCCTTGGTCCTCTCCCATTTGCTCTCATCCTATGCGGGACTGGATTGCACCACCTGCTGGTTGGCCATCTGTTTCCTTAATATATAATACAATTATTGATTGCATTACAAAACCTCTTTCTATTAAAACTATTTGGAATAGGGAATTATCTGACCTTAATTTATCTGTCGACTGGGAGAGAGTGTGGTCTAATCTCAGCTTAACATCTAAACATTTGGCTCATCGGCTTATTCACTTCAAAGTCATTCATAGAGCATACATAACTCATTACAAAAGATTCAAAATGAAACTACACAGGAAACTCCCCAGAGTAAAATTAACTCTATTCAGAGAACATTTGGTCCCACTCTAAATAGAGTTAAATTAACACTGAAGCAGAGTTAAAGTTAATGAGCTAATTAAGTGGTGAATTAAATGATGATTGAGCATTAGTGATGAACACCTGCTGTTAACAAGCAGAATCACTGAAGAAAAGAGAAACACAAGAACTACAACTGACTTCAGCCACAGATGAAATCAACTGAAATAAAATAAGACATTAAGTCTCTCAAGATCTGATTAAACAGCTCCACAAACAGCATCACAAGCTTCACTCATTACTAACCAGATTGAGTTTATTGTATGTCTACAGAAGCTCTAATTGATAATTAACAGAGGTTTGATGTTTTATTGGTCAAGAAAAACAAAAACAAAAAAACACATGATGCCACCATAATAGTGGTCAGTGTTTACTTTAGTTGGGCTCTTGGAACTTTTTATAACCTATAATTGTTTGCTTCTGAGCAATTGCAATATTGTTTCACAACAAACAGTTGTGCATCAAAAGCTTGAAGCAGCAGATAAACTTATGCTTTCTCCTTATGATTTATTTGAAATAAACCATGAAGTGATCTTTTTTGGTCTATTAACTGACATTCAACTGCTGCAGAACTATGAGACCAACCCCCCAAACATAATATAATGCTCTTGTGTTGAAGATGTAGATAAATAGATATAGATATATAAATAGATAGAGATATATGTATATAAATATATATAAAAACTGCATTAGTTCAGGCTTTTAGACATGAACACTTATCACATGATCCTCAACAGTGGTGACAATAATTATTCATACTGCAGTGCATGATGGGAGTTTTTTTTTTACACTGTGCTGGTACCCAGCATGCATTGCAGCATGAAGCATTTTGTTGTGATTGTCACCATTGTTGAGATGCATGTGCTGGTTCTTGATGTCTATGTATCTACATAACACATAAATTAGAATTTTTTTATGCATTGCATGGACTTAAAATCATTCACAAGAACTATTAGAGCAGCACTTTGTTTGCCTGCTGTAGTTTCACAGGGTAGATTACACTAGTTAGATTAGTGATTACACATCTAATGAAGTAACAAAAAAAGCTCATGATAACTCATGATATGATCTCATCATAAAATCAGTTTTTACGTGCTTAATGTACAGCACTGATCTCTCTGCTTTACAACACCACATGCATTGCTACAAAGAAAGATCTAACATAGAAGTCAAGGGTCAAGAGCCCAACTAAAGCAAACACTGATCTCCATGATGGTGACATAATTTTAACCAATAAAACAACATCTTATCCTCTGTAATTCTCAGTAAGAATTTCTGTAGACCTCATCAATAAAGTCAGTCTGGTTAGTAATGAGTGAAGCTGGTGATGCTGTTTGTGGAGTTGTTTAATCAGATCTTGAGAGACTTAATGTCTTATTTTATTTCAGTTGATTTCATCTGTGGCTGAAGTCAGTTGTAGTTCTTGTGTTTCTCTTTTCTTCAGTGATTCTGCTTGTTAACAGCAGGTGTTCATCACTAATGCTCAATCATCATTTAATTAGTCACTTAATTAGCTCATTAACTTTAACTCTGCTTCAGTGTTAATTTAACTCTATTTAGAGTGGGACCAAATGTTCTCTGAATGGAGTTAATTTTACTCTGGAGAGTTTACTGTGTACAATCAAATTCTAACTGCCATATATGTAATACTGCTTCATCAGGCACTTTTTTTCATATGTTTTGGGAATGTCCTATCGTCATTTGTCTATGGACACATATAAACCTGGTTTTGTCATCATTACTGAGAATTGATGATTCTGATGATGATTATGGTCTCTGTATAAGTTCAATGCAAAAGAGAATGTTGTTTGCTGGTTTTACAGCTGCGAAGAAGACAATAATGCAGAACTGGTTTACACCGCACATGTGTGGAAAAACATATTGGATTCGTAGCCTCCTGCAAATAGTGACTTGTGAATGTGCAATGGCGCGAGTCGGTGGGGCCAGGCCTTCGACCATTGATGCTTGGCAGTGTTTTTTGTCGGATACACGTGATTGTATGGAGGAGTGAATTTTGTATTTTTGTTGTCCTTCCCTCTCTCCCTCCCTTTTGACTGGACTTTGAGATGTTGCGTATGTGTCTGTTGTTTTGTGTTGTTATATTTCGGATGCTGTGTTGTGTTATGTGTGATTTTTTTTTAAAAATGTTGATAAGAAAATCTTGTTAATTACTCATAAAGCCCTGAATGGCTTAGCTCCTCAGTACTTGAGCGAGCTCCTATCACATTATAGTCCTCCACGTCTGCTGCTTACTCAAAACTCTGTCCGTTTGATAATACCTAGAATATCAAAATCAACTGCGGGCGGCAGATCCTTTTCCTATTTAGCACCCAAACTCTGGAACAATCTACCTAACACTGTTTGGGAGGCAGACACACTCTGTCAGTTTAAATCTAGATTAAAAACCCATCTCTTTAACCTGGCTTACACATAATACACTAATACACTTCTATTATTCAAATCCATTAAAGGATTGTTAGGCTGCATTAATTAGATCAACTGGAACCGGGAACACCGGGAACACAAAATATAAGATGGCGCTGCTTTGTTCGGATGCCGTCCAGGTAGTTTTTTACTTACTTTTGCTTTCTCTTTTTACACACATAACGTCTGCACTGATCACCTATGACAAAGGAACACTTTTGGACATTGGACACAGCTTCACTAACCTGCTTCAGGACACTTTATCTCCGAATTCATCCTGGCCACCCGAGATTCTTCGGAATGCAGAGGGGAACAATGGCCACAGGCGACGGAACAAGAAACACAGTGGAAAAAGCGCTGGAATTCGCAACAGACTGAGGAAAAGGGCTCACAGTCCTCCACTACCGAGCATTCTGCTCGCTAATGTCCAATCCTTGGAGAATTAGATGGACGATCTTAGAGCCAGGATAAGTTTCCAACGGGACATAAGGGACTGTAACATCATTTGCTTGACTGAAACATGGCTCACGACCTCGGTTCCGGACACTGCTGTAACGCCGTCTGACAACTTTTCTGTTTTACGGATGGACAGAACAGCCGAGGCCGGTAAATCCAAAGGCGGAGGAGTGTGTTTCATGATCAGCAAGAAATGGTATGACCCCAGGAATATCTCCTCTCTGTCGCGTTCCTGCTCGCCTCATCTGGAACATCTTTCCATTATTTGACGCCCATTCTATCTGCCCCGTGAGTTTTTATCGGTCATCGTTACTGCCGTTTACATTCCACCACAGGCAGACACCGGCTTGGCTTTGTCTAAGCTTCACGATGTGCTCAGCGGCTACATTAACAAACATCCTGATGCTGCCTTTATCATTGCGGGGGATTTTAACAAAGCCAACCCCAGACAGGTCATGCCGAACTTTCAGCAACATATATCCTGTGCAACCAGAGGACCGAATACACTGGATCATTGCTACTCTCAGTTTAAGAATGCCTACAAAGCCTGCTCACTACCAGCTTTTGGCAAATCGGACCATGCCGCCATTTTTCTCACACCGGAATATAAACAAAGGCTCACTCAGGAACCCCCGGTGAAGAGAGAAGTGGTCTTCCCACTCAGAAGCTATGCTACACTGTAAAAAAAAATCCGTTAAATTTACGGTAATATACAGGCAGCTGTGGTTGCCAGAACTTTACCGTGAAAAATGCGGTAGCAACATTTTAAGATTTACAAAACTTTTTAATTTTACAGTGAAAAACCGTATTTCATTAACTGATACAATGATATACAAACCTTTCAGTTAACTCATTTTATTTGCAGAAACCGACTGCACTTAAATTGTCCAACTGCCATTTGTTTATAAACTAATATTTACGATGTTTAATTAATAAGGATATTGAGAACTATTGAGAACCTATTGATTTATGCAAAGTCATTAAAAACATCAATTCAATTCTCTCGCAGATAACAGCAGCACACACACTTGTGATTGAACTACACAGCTACTGCCTTTAAATAAAGCAACATGCAGCATAACATCAATGTTTCTCTGTCCGTCATTAACTTAAACACAGGCTCTACTCTCCAGCACAATGGTGACCCACAAAAACAACAGGAAGTTGACTGTTAGGTTTTACTGTATTTTGCTGTTTATTTTCTTGATTTTACGGTGAAATACCGGCAGCTGTGGTTGCCAGTAATCTACTGTTTTTTAAATTTACGGTATATTTCTGTTAAAATTAAGTTTCACAGTGTTTTTTTCATCTCACACATTTAACCCCTTTAATCCCACAGCAAAATCCTCAGTTTTAAAGAGCACTTATATGTGTTCACACTACAGAGTAAACACAGGCTCTACTCTCCAGCACAATGGTGACCCACAAAAACAACAGGAAGTTGACTGTTAGGTTTTACTGTATTTTGCTGTTTATTTTCTTGATTTTACGGTGAAATACCGGCAGCTGTGGTTGCCAGTAATCTACTGTTTTTTAAATTTACGGTATATTTCTGTTAAAATTAAGTTTCACAGTGTTTTTTTCATCTCACACATTTAACCCCTTTAATCCCACAGCAAAATCCTCAGTTTTAAAGAGCACTTATATGTGTTCACACTACAGAGTTTTGAAGTTAATGAGATAATGAACTGACTAATTAAATGAGGATTGAGCTTTTGTGATGAACACCTGCTGTTAACAAGTAGAATCACCAAAGGAAAGAGAAACAAAAGCAGAGAACCAAAACTTACATCCAAAGCTAAAGATGAAATCAACTGAAATAAAACACATTAAATCTCTCAAGATCTCAGCAGAGGGTGGTGAAACAACTCCACAAACAGCATCACCAGCTTCTTATTACTAACCAGTTTGACTTCATTTCTGTCATATGTGTACAAAAGCTCTTATTGAGATTTTAGGTGTTGTACTTTCATTTGAAGTCACCATATTGGCGATCAGTGGTTGCTTTTGTTGGGTTCTTGAACCTGGACGTTTTTAAATTATTATGTTTTTGGTTGCTTTGATTAGCTGTTTCTTAAACACAGTTTTTTAAAGCAAGAAAAGCCAAAAACAATTGTGATGAGAAAAGTGATGTTTGTGATGTCAAAACCGTCATGATCCAGTCTGATTCACTGATCTTACCCAATGTTTAATCTCTTGTTAAAGATGTGATATATTAATAGACTTAAATTGCACCGCTGATGCTAACGTTATCAAATGTTGTTAAACAGTTTTAAGCACAATATGCACAAATAAATGTATTGAACTACGGCAGAACTTAAACACACACAGACATCAACAATCAGCGTATGAATCTCAAAATTGGTGACAATCAAAAATTATGAAAAAAAAATAAAAAATCGGTTCTACTCTGAACATCACAAAAAAGTCTACTAAAAAGTCACAACCAAAACAACACCAAAATAAAAGCAAATAAAGAAAATAGTAAGAACATTCAGCTGCATAATTTATTCATGCAGCAATGCATGCTGGGAGTTTCGTACTGGCACCCAGCATACTTTGAGGCATGATTTTTTTTTTTTTTATAATTAATAGTCACCATTGTTGAGGTTCATGTGCTGATTATTGATGTCTGTGTGTGTTTAAATGCTGCTGTAACTCCAAAGGTTTTGTGTATAAAATATTTTTTAATTCATTCATAGTTTTTCAACTTATCTTGTAGATAAATATTATTACCATGAACAATATGAAATCAATTACAAATCACCCATATCTTTTGACACTAATTAAGATCAGTGAATCATCAACAGTTAACCAAATCTATTTAACTGTTATGTGTCTTAGTTTTTCTTGTCATATCAAATGTGTGTTACACAGTTACAACAACCAGAGAAAAACTAATGTTAGAGATTCAAGGGTCAAGAACATAACTAAAGCAAACACTGATCACCAAAATGGTGAGGTCAATCAAAACATTTGAAATAAAATATAAACCTCTGTTAATTCGTAGATATATGACAGAAATGAAGTCAAACTGGTTAGTAATAAGTGGAGCTGGTGATGCTGTGTGTGGAGTTGTTTAATCATCCTCTACTGTTTTATTTCAGTTGATTTCATTAAAGGCTGTGGCTGTATGTCAGTTGTAGTTTTGTTTCTTGTTCTTTCCTTCAGTGATTGTGTTTGTTAACAGCAGGTGTTTATCAGTGCCTGAATTCACTTGTTTGTTCTCAATCACTCTGTCTAGTGGACTATATAGTTAACTAATGTGGGGACTAGTGAATGAGGGTGTAGTGAGGGTGTAGGGTGTGGTTTCAGACACAGTCTATGAGTGTCGACTCTGAGGCTACTTTCTCGAAAACAAAGGTTAGATCTATTACAGTTATTCACTGTATATAGTAAGGAAACTTACTGTTAATCATTTAACAGGTTTTTACTGTGGCATTTTTACAGTCTTTTACCGTTAAAATCACGATCATTTTTGACAGTGTATAGGTGGCTCTTTTTTTGTTATCAACTATTTTTTTTTTTTTTTTTTTTTTTAATTTTAAATCTTTTGTAAGGAGTTATGTATGCTCTATGAATGACTTTGAAGTGAATAAGACGATAAGCCAGATTTTTAGATGTTAAGCTGAGATTAGACCACACTCTCTCCCAGTCGACAGATAAATTAAGGTCAGATAATTCCCTATTCCAAATAGTTTTAATAGAAAGAGGTTTTGTAATGCAATCAATACTTTTATTATATATTAAGGAAACAGATGGCCAACCAGCAGATGGTGCAATTCAGTTCCCCATAGGATGAGAGGAAATAGAAGATGCCCACAGAATGCCATACGCTTTGAGAGCAGAACGTAATTGAAGAAAGACAAAATATGCGGATGCTGGTAGACAAAATTTGGTTCTTAATGTCTGAAATGAACAGAGGCCCTGGTTATCATATATAGCCCTGCACGTGTTTACACCTAAAGAAGACCAAGAGGGTTGGACAAATGGACGATTTCCACATACAAAATTAAAATTGTGCCATAAAGGAGTACTGTTACAAAATTTGAAGGGTCCACCTATCCGACGTTCAACCATTTTCCAGATCAAAATTTATTGATTTTCGGACCAAATTTATAATTATCCCCTTTTTTTCCTGTGCCAGTAAGTAAAATATCTTGAAGTCTATTTGGTTTAACCTTGTCAGCTTCAATCACTCTCCATGAAACTGTAGATTGAGGATCAACCCAATTATGAAGAGCTTTAAGCTGGAACGACCAATAATATAATTCAAAATTTGGTACAGCCAGTCCTCCTGGGCTATTAGGATGTTGTAATGTGGTAAGTTTAATTCTTGGATATTTATCATTCCAGATAAACTTAGAAATTATGGAGTTGATCTCCTTAAAGTAACCTGGAGTAGGAGAAAGTGGTAGCATAGAGAAAAAAAAAACCGAGGTAACAAATTCATCTTAACAGTGGAGATTCTTCCTTGGAGAGAGACTTTAAGATTCTTCCATCTTTGAATATCATCAATCTTATGAATGTTTTTATATATGGTAATGCCCAAATAGATGAAAGATTCCTTAATAGGGATAAATGAGGAAATAGAAGAATTAACATTAACATTGTTAATTGGCATTAAAGCAGATTTGTTTTATATCCTGATAGGCTACTAAAATGATCAAATTCCTTAATTATACTAGAGACTGAAACATCAAAGTGGTCTAAATATAGAATAATAGCATCAGCGTGAATCTTAATCGATACTTCAGATTTCCTGATGGCTTGCGCTAAGGGTTCAAGAGATAAGGGGAAAAGCGGACACCCCTGCCTCGTTCCCACTGTAAATGGAATGAGGGGGAAATAATATTACCAGTTATGACTGATGCTGCAGGTGAGTGATATAATGTCTTAATCATAGAAATGAAGTGTTCACCGAAGCCGAAACATTGCAGAACTGCCCACATATAATTCCACTCTAGCCTGTGAAAGGCTTTTTCTGCATTAAGTGAAAAGACCGCACAAGGTGTTGGGTGGGAGTCCGCAAAGTCAAGAATATGAAGGAGTCGATGCATATTGTCAGATGCATTGTGCCCCTTGATGAAACCAATTTGGTCCTCCTTGATCAGACTATGAATTACCTTCTCCATACGAGAACCAAAAACTTTAGCATATATTTTTAGATCACATGGGATAAGCGAAATCGGTCTGTAGCTGGAACAATCTAATGGATCTTTCCCTTTTTTAAGAAGTAATGAAATCAGTGAAGTTTTTTGATCTCTATGAAATACCCCATGTTCAATTGCAAAATTAAATGAGTTTGCATAAGTATCCCTACCAAATCCCAAATTTCTAAATATAATTCAGGGGGGAGACCATCTAGACCCAGCAATTTGCCCTTTTGAAGGCTTTTTAGAGAGACGTGGAGTTCCTCCAAACTTAATGGGGCCTCCAAAGATTCTTTATCTATCTGTGAGATCCGAGGCAGTTCTAAATACTGCTTACAAATTGGTTCATCAAAATCTGTTTCGGCTTTATACAGATTTGTGTAAAAACCTTTAAATATGTCATTAATTGCCACAGGATTCGTGGTGACCTGATCATCCGATGATTTTATTGCGCTAATATATGCCTTAGACTCGCATTCTTTCAACCTAAGGGCCAATAAATGACTAGGTCTCTCTGATTCAAAATAATATTTTTGCCTAGTCCTATGTAAAATAAATTCCGCCTTTGAGTGTGAAAGTAAGTCATATTCTTCTTTTAAAGAGGACAGCTGTGTAGCCTGTTGCTCAGTGAAATGTTGTTTTTGTAGGTTTTGTAATGATTGGATTTTATTTTCTAATTGTGTAAACTGGTGAGTTTTCACTTTGGCAAGAGTAGAAGAGAAAGATATACACACTCTTAAAACAAATGTATTAAAAACAACACAACCTGTGTTATATTTTAACACACCTGTGTGTCAAGTTAAGGACAACACATTTTGTGTTAATTTCAACTCAACCAGTGTGATATTCTTCTTAACACAGGTTGATAACATTCAAATATTTAACACACTAATGTGTCATAATGACACAAATATGACACAAATTGTGTGATTTATGACATATTAGTGTGTTAAAAAAACAGATGTGTTAAAAAACAACACAACCTGTGTTATATATTAACACACCTGTGTGTCTAGTTAAGGACAACACATTTTGTGTTAATTAAATTTTAACACAACCAGTGTGTTATTATTTTTAACACAGGCAGTGTGTTTAAAATATTTAACACACTGATGTGTCAAAAATTACACAATTTGTGTCATAGATGTGCTATTCTTAACCAGTTAAAATGAATGCAATACTGAATACTGAATGCAAAAAACAGAAACATAAAATCAACTGAAATAAAAGAATAAATCTCTGAAGATCTCAGCAGAGGAGGATTAAACAACTCCACAAACAGCATCACCAGCTTCACTCATTACTAACCAGTTTGTCTAAAAAAGTTATTTAGAACAGAGGTTTAGATGTTGAATGTTTCATTTGAACTTACCATTAATGTGATCAGTGTTTGCTTTAGTTGGTCTCTTGACCCTTGACTTTCTAACATTAGCTTTTCTCTGACTGCTGTAAAGCTGTGTTTGTAAAACACATTTGTTATGGCAAAAAACCCCAGAAGAAAACATGATCAGTTGGTTTTGATTGATCGCTAGTGATGAGTTAGTTGTTGTGTAATGTCTTAATTCTCAGATCTCATCCAGAATCCAAATGTGTGATTATTTGAGATTACAATCTGATACTTCACTGAATTTTAAAAACACTTTGCACCCAAGACATTTTGAACATCGGAACATATGCATGAATATATATGTATTTAAGGTTCGAGAGCCTGACTAAAGCAAACTCTGACCACAGTGATGGTGATGGTGAAATGAAACCAACATCTAAACCTTTGTTAATTCTCATTAAGAACTTTTTTATGACAGAAATAAAGTCAAACTGGTTAGTGATACTGTAAGTGAAGCTGGTGATGCTGTTTGAGATTTAATGTGTTTTATTTCAGTTGATTTCATCTGAGGCTGTGACTAAGTCAGTTGTAGTTGTGTTTCTCTTTGTCTCTCTCTGTTTTTCTGTTTCTCTTTCCTTCAGTAATTCTGCTTGTTAACTTTCTCATTAAGTTCAGCTCTGCTTCAGTGTTACTTTAACACTCTGTATTGTGGGACCAAACACACTCTGATCGGTGTTAATCCCTGAAGATTCTCCAAATAACGTCCCCAACCCTTCAAAGAACTCCTCTTCATGACCATCTCGGTAAACATTCTGGGAACGTCATTGACACCGGTGGGACGCTTTGATAATGCTCAGGGAACATTACATTTCTAGTGGGGAAATCCATATACCTGACACGAGTGCATCCACGTCATTTACCAATGAAAAAAACAGGTGCGGATTAGTTTAACAGCTTGTGGAGTGACATAGGCAGAAATGTGATTGGATGATAGTTAACACATATTGTGTTGGACACACTGTGTTGTTTATCTCTCTCTCTCTCTTTCCTTTTACACATGATCAACTTAAAATTACACAAAATGTGTTAAAATGGCCATAACACAAAAAATGTGTTAATATTTAACACATCCGTTTTTAGAGTGTATGTGCATGGACAATTTAAATATACACAAACATACTGATTGCCGCTTCCAAAACAATGGTTTAGTTTATAATGCAAGTAATTTGTATGTACAACTCTCCTTTGCAACACACTGCCACATACACGTCACTGAAAGAAAAAGAAAAGGAAAGTTCAGTAATCAAGGACAGTTAGTTATACATTACTGTATGTGATTGTTAAGAAAAACTACTTAACATGTATTAAAGGTGAGGTTCACACCAGAAGAGCATGGGGACAGCTTTATATTGTGATGTAGCCTATTTCTTCTTTTTTGTACGAAAAAAAAAAGAATATTTCAGCTGTGAAAAAAAAAAGTACAAAAGTTAACCTGCAAAACTGCAACTAATTTACCCTAATGTGTATGTTAAGGCAAGAAAACAGAAAAAACAAGTAGTATTCTCCTAATTTCACTTTAAAAACTACACAGTTAAAAATTGCTGTAAAATTTACAGTAACTTACTGGCAATTTTGGTTGCCAGTAAGACTGCAAATTTACAAATGTTCTGTAAATCAATAATTACAATTGTACTGTAAAAATACAGCAAACTCTTGCATGCTGTAACATTGTTGTGATGGCGTGTAAACATTTGGTTAACTTATTTCATTTGAGTCCACTGAGAAGGAATATTTCTTAATATAAAACTGCAAACAATTAATTTGTAATAGTAAAGTTAATAAAAACATGACTTTAACTCAAATTGTTGCAGTTTATCGTCAGCTATAGCACACATGCATGTGCTAAAGCACTTAAAAAGATCACCACTGTATCAACAACTCTACAGTTACTGTCTTTAAATAAAGCAGCAGAACATCAGTGTTTGTGTCTCATCATTGACTGAAGCACAGACTCTACTCTCCACCACAATGGTGACCCACAAAACTACATTAAACTAACAGATCTCTCTTGTGCAAAATAATACAGTTCAGTTAAATATTTACTCTCCTTATAGATAATTCTGTGATTAATTAAGTGATGGTTGTGCTTTAGTGATGAACAGCTGCTGTTAACAAGCAGAATCACTGAATGAAAGAGAAACAAGAACTACAACTGACTTCAGCCACAGCCGAAGATGAACTCAACTGAAATACAAGACATCATTAAATCTCTCAAGATCTGATTAAACAACTCCACAAACAGCATTACCAGCGTCACACATTACAATTTGACTTTATTTCTGTCATATGTTTATAAAAATTATTTGAGAATTAACAAAAATTTAGTTGTTTTATTGAAAATGTTTAATTTGGCCTCACCATTGTGGCGATCAGGGAAAATTACCACTACTGGCTGCTGTTATTAAATATCAAGATATATATAAATATAAATATAAATATAAATATATTCCCTGAATAAAACCACAACCATGCATACCTATTCAACCATAACTTTAACTGCAATTTGTTAGGACATTTCAAATATATGTTCGACTGAATCATAGTTTTTCCTTGACAATTAACTGTATTCAATAAGCTGGGTAGCATTATGTGGCATTTTGGAACTCTGTTTGAACTAAGTTTTAAAAGACAGAAATGTCTAGTTATAGAACGTTTCAAGTAATATTTTGCTGATACACACACACGAAGGGTCAGGCCAACGATAGTTACTTTAGCTAATAACAACAACATTCCCTCCGTTGGCACACTAAATAAAATCTCACACAAAAAAACAGCTCTATAAACGTAAGCTAGACTGAAAAGAGCGATGAGAAGTGCACATTGATTCAACATTAACTTCTGGTGATTCGGATATAACCGATAGGCCAAGTTACATAAATGTCCCCTGGGTATATCGTAAAAATGGCACATTACGCTAGCTACATTAACTTAACTTACAAACAGAAAAAAACGGGTGCATGGTTCACTTTATCTCCCGTTTTCCTCTCCCATTGTTGGGGTAGAGTTCAGGTTTAAGGTACTTCATTGTGCTTCAAGCCTGGGAAAATAAGCCTGCTGAGAAACATCGCCACAGTGTCTAATAACTTATTTTCTATAAACCCACGGTACTAATTACAAGCAGGTACATATCAAGTGCTTACCTTCAATATCAAGGATGCAGAACGATTAGACGCTGCAGTTCAAACCGCTCACAAATCTCCACTTCCGTCTGGACCTGCGCGTGTTTCTGAACTTCCCGCCGCAGTGCTGAGCATGCGCAGTGACTCACCAGAGAGAGTTGTTGATGTGAAGCGCCTGTCTCATTGAATCAACAAGTGCTGATCTAATTAATTTGATTATTTCTTAATTTAGTTACAAATAACAAGAATGAATAATTTAACAGAAGTAAACTCGTTATATTCTTATTAATGAGACATATTTGTATTTTGCAAATCAAGCAAGAGGCTAGTTGACTTTTTTGAGTGTAATATCATTGGTTGCACCCACGTTACGTCACCGACATAATGCGCGGAACTCTGTTTTGAGTGGATACTTTACAAATACAACCTTTGCCATTGGATGCTTTTCGCGACACCCCGCTCACCACTGCCAATAATTTTTGTATTTATATCTGTACAGACAGGGTGTTTTATACAGTTTTGCTGTACAGAAAAAAGTATGTGCTGTCCTCTCGAAGGCACACCATGGCTAATCCCTCCCACCAGGCTATGATAACAAAGGCCTCGTTTACACTGCAGGTCTTGATGCTCAATTCCGATTTGTTGCCTATATCCGATTTTTTTGGCTGTCCATTTACACGTTCTTTCAATTGTGACACATATCCGATTCATGTGTTTACACTTGCCATCTGAAACATCCCGCATGCGTTGTTGTCATTTAGCGCCTCCACACGTGCTTCCTCCAGAGAATAATGTGACCTGTGCTGACAAAACGAGTCAAGCACATTTGAAAAATTCGTTATTTTTGTTTTTATTTTCACATTCTCCATTAAAAGACCTTCAAAATTATGAATGATTTTTTTTTGGACAAAAAAATGACTGCTACACCCGTTTAAAGTCGATATCAGCAAGGTTGATTATGAGAAAGATTAAAGTTTTCCTCCAGTTCTTTTCTTATTAATAATTAGGCTACTATATTAATAATCACAATATAGCTGTTTTTTTATTTTATCTTTCCTATTATAAGTAAGAAAATATGCAAAAAAACAACAAAAAACAGTATAGGAACAAATAGTCTAGAAAGAAACAAATAATGCATTACCTTTATCATTTTACATCTAAACAAAAGCATTCATATAGCCTGCGAAAAACAAATTATCAAATGTAAAAATAACTTCAGTGTGTTCATTACAAATAAATTGATTATTAAAACTACAAAAAGCAGTTCAATGAAGTGCTACGATTGATTCCCTCTTTTCTTTTATTGATAGATAACATTGAGACAGACGGCCTACTGTAATGCACGAATCATATAAAGTTACACATCAGATGTTTTTCTCCATCAGTTCCCCAAGCGTTCACTTAAGACAGAACAGATTATGTTTGCGGGAATACTGAAATACTGTAATTCTGTGTATTTATCGGGATCGCGCGCCGTCAGAAGCGCCGTTATGCGCGCTCTTCAGATGACAGTCAGTGTGAGAAGCGAGCGGAGAAAAGTTCATCCTCTCAGAAAATATACAATTAAAGATACTTTTAGATGTTTAATTACTATGTGGAGCATTGGGATAGCTAAACGAGGGCTTAATGAACTAATTTTTGTGAAAACCTCAAAATCTATATTTTTGATGTTTTTTTTAATGTTTTTTTGCCTGTAGCTCAAAATAGCCCGTGCGCATTTACACTCATTTTGCCAGCATGCATGGGTCCCACATAACATCATTAAACCGCGGAGAAGTACCAAATTGTCAAGTTTTAATGATGTACAGAACGCGATGCCTCACAAAATCCGATCTGCCTGTTTACATGACAGTCGCATTGGCACATATCCGATTTATATCCGATTTATTTCCACATATGAATGAGGCCCGAATCCGATCTCGCTATATCCGAATGCATGCGTTTTTTTCTTGTTTACACTGTCATAGAACAGATCCGATCTGTGTCACATATGAGCAAAAAATCGGAATTGGGTCACATTTAACTGACAGTGTAAACGAGGCATTTAGACAGCACCTCTAACTGCTAGTCATTAACATACGAAAGGCATTCACACCTCACAGCCATCACACCTCACAGCCATTCCTAGGAACTTCCACCGATTCCTGTATACATCCACATACATGAGATAGCTGGTTGTATCACGAAATTTACTTTTGCGTGCTACCATTCCAAGCTCTCTGCCTTAAACATCTTGTATACGTGAAGTTTAACTGGGATTTCCCATGCCCATATTTGTCCGGATACAGCTCTTTTCATGCAGTGTAGGTGCTGATCCACCATCTGGACTGGATACTGACTGGATCCGGGTGACTGCAGTGACCATCTGATCTGGAATACGGACTGGATCGGCTGGCTACGGTGATCTCGGAATAAGAAAGAAACAGACTAATCTTAGCATACAGATCTGGCCATAATGCGTCTATTTTCACGCGGCAGCCTGCAATTTGCAATTTTTATTTTAACGTTGTTGTGCTTCACACAATATCCACCAGGTGGCGCAAGGAACAACATTCTGTAATTAAAAAACATGGCCAGCTCTGGGTGCGTTTCCCAAAAGCATCCATAGCCAACTATGGTCACAAGTTCCATCGTTACAACTTAGTTCAATGATTCTGTGCTTCCCGAAACCATAGTTCAAACGAACATTCGCAAACAGCGTCGCAAACTTATGTGGTTGTAACTACAGCTCTCGACCTGTGGTTAGAATCATAGTTTCTTGTAAGACATGTAGGCTTATATAAATTATGCTCTTGGGCACAATAAGCAAGCTAACATGCAGTACAATCTATATATTCTATGTAAATATAAATGCATTTTAATCTATGTATTTTTGCATGTCCTCTATACGCGCCGTTTTTGAAGAGTGCGCATGTGCATAAATGCATAAAGGAACCCCGAAGTATGACATAAGAGGGAACCTGTGATGAATCAAAAATCAAATAAGCCCCAGATTAGACTGCTTTTGATGAGAATTCTTTTTCTGATAGTGTCTTATAGTTTAATGCATAAAATAACCTATTTATATTAAAATATAAGTTTAAAATATAATTCACGCAAATATTTAGTAAAAAGGACTTGGAAACCCCATTTACATTTTCAATATTTGTAAATGGACACTTTATTGTGCTTTCCGCATGCATTGTCATTATGTAGGCTACTATAGGCTATAGCTAAACAAAGTCAGCATGATGATTTAATTAGTCTTACAAAAGTAAATTAAAAAGCAACAAATTGAGTGATGCAAAAGTGGTCATTCATGCATATGAAGTGGTCATACACTGAAAAAATTGCTGTTAAAAAAACGGCCATATTCTGACAGTAACATTCTGTTTTTTCATTACAACAGTAAAATCCCGTAAAAAACAATTAATTCTGGGTAATATTTGTTGTTTTTCAGAAAGTATCCTTCTGCAGTCCTGTGAAATAACAGTGCTCAGATTCGACACTCAGAGGCTGTGTTTCAATTCACACCCTACACCCCCATTCACTATTCCCTACATGAGTTTACTAATATAGTTCACCTGACAGAGAGAATGAACACTAATGAGTGATTTCAGCCAATGATGAACAGCTGCAGTTAACAAGCAGATTCACTGAAGGAAAGAGTAAGAAATGAAACTACAACTGACAAACAGCCACAAATTTAGATGAAATCAACTGAAATAAAACAGCAGAGGACGATTAAACAACTCCACAAACAGCATCACCAGCTTCACACAACACAGTCTGACTTTATTTCTGTCTATATCTACAACAATTCTTTGAGAATGAATAGACGTTTAGATGCTTTATTGAAAATGTTTCGTTTGACCTCACTATTATAGCAACCAGCGTTTGCTTTAGTTGGGCTCTTGACCCTTGACTTTTAATGTTAAGATTTTTTTGGTTGCTATATTACCTATAAAGGTTACCTATATTACCTAAAAAGGTAATTTTAAAACACATTGGTTACAGCAACTAAAGCCAAAAAAGATTTTAGTAAGTGTTTTTGGATTGAAATCATCATCATTCTGTCTTTAATGAAGGGTTGTGTTTTTTTATTAGTTTTGAGTTATTTATGATAAATGATATATGATTCTGCAAAATAACAATCTATTATGAAGAATTATAAATCATCTTATGCAGAAAATCTTCAGTATATTTGGCATCATTTAGACACATACAGACATCAAGAATCAGCATATGGATCTCAACAATGGTGAGTCAAAAGCTTAGTGCTGCAATGCATGCTGGGTACTAGCACAGTACAAAACTCACCCATGACTCCCAGCATGCATTGCGGCATGAATAAATTATGCCACTGAATTGTCCACTTATTTTCTCTAATTCTTTCTATTTGCTTTTATAATTGCTTTTGTTTTGTGTTGAGTTTTAGTAGTGTGTTTTGTGATGTTCAGAGTTGATCTGTGTATTTATTTTGGTTGATAGTCACCATTATTGAGATTCATATGATGATTCTTGAGGTGTGTGTTTCATAGCACTTTAGAGGTTTTATTTTAAGTGTCAGTAATGTTTTTAACAATCTTACATAAACTAGAGCTAAAGTATGAGTAGGCTGTTGTTACATCATCAATTTGGTAATAAAAGAGACACTGGAGAATAAATTCACATATCAGTGAATATAATGTTTAATGATGGTTATGTCATTAGCAAAACAGAAATAATAAAATTACAAATTTAGCTTTGGTCCATTTCGCCATAACAAATGTTTTAAAACACATGTTTACAGCAGCCAAGGAAAAGTTTATGTTAAAAAGTCAAGGTTCAAGAGCCCAACCAAAGCTAACACTGATCTCCATCGTGGTAGTTAAAAAAGAAAAAAATGCTTTTCTGTGACCTTCTGACATAAATAGCATCAGTCTGGTTAGTAATGTGTGAAGTAATGCTGATTTAGGATCTGTTTAATCAGATCTTCAGAGATTAATGTCTTCTTTATTTCAGTTGATTTCATCTAAGGCTGTGGCTAAAGTCAGTTGTAGTTGTGTTTCTCTCTCAGTGATTCTGCTTGTTAACAGCATCTGTGCATCACTAATGCTCAATCATCATTTAATTAATCACAGAATTATCTTATTAACTTCAGCACTGATTCAGTGTTACTCTAACACTCTGTAGTGTGCACACATTATAAGTGTTCATTTAAAACTGAGGATTTTGTTGCGGGTTTAAAGGGTTAAAGATGTAAGATGAAAAAAACCCAGCATGAAATGTAATTTAACAACAATAAACTGTAATTAATTTACGGCAACAAACTGTAGAAAAAACTTTACTTACTGACAACCGTGCTGTCAGCAGATTACCATTAATTCAAGGAAAAACAGCAATTTACTGTAAAACGTAACAGTCAGATTAACCAAAAGAAAAAAGTTATTTTTACTGAAATATCAGTGAAGGACCACAGGAAACAGTTACAAAGTCATGAACTGATAAGGAGAGTAAATATTAAACTGAACTGTATTAATGTGTTTTCGCACAAGAGAAATCTGTTAGTTTAATGTAGTTAAGTGGGTCACCATTGCGCTGGAGAGTAGAGCCTGTGCTTCAGTCAATGATGAGCAGCAAACACTGATGTTCTGCTGCTTTATTTAAAGACAGTAACTGTGCAGTTGATTAAGCAGCGATGATCTTTTCATTAAATACTCCAACATATGCATGTGCTATAGCTGATAATGATCTGAAACGATTTGAGTTAAAGACATGCTTTTAGTTATTTAAAGTGTTTGCAGTTTTATACTAAGAAATATCTCTTCTCATTGGATTCAAATGATATAAGGTCACATTACTAACGCCATATGAATACTAATATTTTAAACTCAAACTGTATGAAGCTATTGGAGCAGAGTTAATTTCCATGGTAGTATAACAGTAACATGCTGTAAAAATGAAGAGCTGTAAATTGACGGTAGAGGGTTGTAAATTAGCAGTACATTACTGGCGACTCTGCTGCCAATACATTACTGTTAATTAATGGCACAATTTTTTACAGTGTGGACAAAAATAATGTTTACAGAGTTTCAGTGACGATTGCAAAGAACATGCCTGCGTCCCAATGATCACACTGTCCATGCTAAATTCTATGTGATATTAGTCATTTTTAATAGGCCTACTATTTAGGGCAGATAGGGTGGATAGTATGCAAATTGGGATGCAGGGCATGTTTCCTCAAATCCAGCACTGGAGGGTCATTGTCCTGCAGAATTTGGCTCCAACCCTGATAAAAACGCAAGGGTCATTCTATAGAAAAGTCCAATTTTCTGTCCCTAGACTTTACAGAAATATTACAATTGAAATACACATTAGGGTTACAATTTTTTTATATCTTAAAATGAAACAATATGTTATTTGAACAAGTACACCTTCCTGAGCCATCAATGTGGCATTCATTTTTTTTATTAATTATATAGAATTCCAAGTACCACAAAACTGCTTGTCCCCACAGCCATGTACAGAGGGAAAGTGCTTTATTTTGAGGTCAAAAACAGGATTTTCTACCATTTAAAGTACAAAAGTCTATTCATAACTATATGATGTAAATGGCATAAAAAAAACTAAATGCCAAATAAATATGATAAAATATATAATGAAAACAGTGGTCCCCTGGAGTTGTGTCACTGGTGTTACCGCTTAACAAAAGTCTTTTATTTTGGAATAAAAAAATCACACAGATGACATCACTTGACTTTCTCCTTTCTATTTTCTAAAGATCTATGAAAAAAAGCCCATGTTTAGTCCACTGTTTCTTTTCAGTTATCAGAAATGTTCTTATTTATCTCATGATTTCATATGAAGCTTTTAGTTGATGTCACTGGTGTGACCTATTTATTGTTAGGGAATTGTAAAAAAAAACTATAATACAAATGGATTAAACTACTTAATTTAGTGAGTATACCATGATTGACAACGTGTGGTTTGATACCTTGCAGCGGACATTTTGTAAAATGCATTTTTCGTGAAAATTGTCACTGGTGTTACTGTCACTGTGCTGTGTTACTATGTTACTGTACTGTTTTTGTCTGTCACATTAAATAAATAAAACACAATCTACTTATTTCTTGCATTTTCATTATTTTTCTGTAACTCTGACTACGTGTGCTGAAGAAAAAATCAAGAAATAATATTTCATAAAAACTTTTAATATTGCTAAAGAAGGTAACACCAGTGACAAAAATGATGCATGTATAGTCTTGAAATAATTGCACAAAAAAACAAAAAAAAAAATAATTAAGCTGTCATTTATATGTATTCATAAATTCAAAAGGTAATCTAATAATGTGGTCTAAGTTTAAATGTTAAAAAAATAAATGAATTTTAAGACATTTTGCCATACCAAAAGTGGACGTTTCTGTAGAATGACCCTCAACTGCCTGATACTGCCTAGTATCTCTGAAAGCCTTGATTAGCTTGTTGTTTGTAAACTATTGGCATATTGAACAAGATTACATCTTTAATATGAATGAATATGAACATGAATTAATACATTGTATACATATGTTGCATATTTTTGTTTTTTGTTGAATTGTAAATAATTATTTTATTTTCATTATTAAGAGATTTGTACAAGAGTTAACTGTAAACTGCAAACATTAAACTTTGCTAAAATTAAATGTATTGGTTTGGTCTAAACTGGAAGTGTTCCATTAACTATTACTAAAACTAAAACTGAAACTAAAATACAGGTGCATCTCAATAAATTAGAATGTCGTGGAAAAGTTAATTTATTTCAGTAATTCAACGCAAGTTATGAAACTCGTGTATTAAATAAATTCAATGCACACAGACTGAAGTAGTTTAAGTCTTTGTTTCTTTTAATTGTGATGATTTAGGCTCACATTTAACAAAAACCCACCAATTCACTATCTCAACAAATTAGAATACTTCATAAGACCAATAAAAAAAAAACATTTTTAGTAAATTGTTGGCCTTCTGGAAAGTATGTTCATTTACAGTATATGTACTCAATACTTGGTAGGGGCTCCTTTTGCTTTAATTACTGCCTCAATTCAACATGGCATGGAGGTGATCAGTTTGTGCACAGTAAACTCTCCAGAGTAAAATTAACTCTATTCAGAGAACATTTGGTCCCACTCTAAATAGAGTTAAATTAACACTGAAGCAGAGTTAAAGTTAATGAGCTAATTAAGTGACTAATTAAATGATGATTGAGCATTGGTGATGAACACCTGCTGTTAACAAGCAGAATCACTGAAGAAAAGAGAAACACAAGAACTACAACTGACTTCAGCCACAGATGAAATCAACTGAAATAAAATAAGACATTAAGTCTCTCAAGATCTGATTAAACAACTCCACAAACAGCATCACCAGCTTAGCTTCACTCATTACTAACCAGACTGACTTTATTGATGAGGTCTACAGAAATTCTTACTGAGAATTACAGAGGATAAGATGTTGTTTTATTGGTTAAAATTATGTCACCATCATGGAGATCAGTGTTTGCTTTAGTTGGGCTCTTGACCCTTGACTTCTATGTTAGATCTTTCTTTGTAGCAGTACATGTAGTGTTGTAAAGCAGAGAGATCAGTGCTGTACATTAAGCACGTAAAAACTGGTTTTTTGATGAGATCATATCATGAGTTATCATGAGCTTTTTTTTGTTACTTCATTAGATGTGTAATCACTAATCTAACTAGCGTAATCTACCCTGTGAAACTACAGCAGGCAAACAAAGTGCAGCTCTAATAGTTCTTGTGAATGATTTTAAGTCCATGTAATGCATAAAAAAATTCAAATTACTGTGTTATGTAGATACACAGACATCAAGAACCAGCACATGAATCTCAACAATGGTGACAATCACAACAAAACGCTTCATGCTGCAATGCATGCTGGGTACCAGCACAGTGTAAAAACTCCCATCATGTACTGCAGTATGAATAATTATTGTCACCACTGTTGAGGATCATGTGATAAGTGTTCATGTCTAAAAGCCTGAACTAATGCAATTTATATATATATATATATATATCTATATCTATATATATCTATCTTCAACACAAGAGCATTATGTTATGTTTGGGGGGTTGGTCTCATAGTTCTGCAGCAGTTGAATGTCAGTTAATAAACCAAAAAAGATCACTTCATGGTTTATTTCAAATAAATCATAAGGAGAAAGCATAAGTTTATCTGCTGCTTCAAGCTTTTGATGAACAAATGTTTGTTGTGAAAGCAAACAATTATAGGTTATAAAAAGTTCCAAGAGCCCAACTAAAGTAAACACTGACCACTATTATGGTGGCATCATGTGTTTTTTTGTTTTTGTTTTTCTTGACCAATAAAACATCAAACTTCTGTTAATTATCAATTAGAGCTTCTGTAGACATACAATAAACTCAATCTGGTTAGTAATGAGTGAAGCTTGTGATGCTGTTTGTGGAGCTGTTTAATCAGATCTTGAGAGACTTAGGGTGAATCCCATTTCTCTGTCTTACCCCTTCCCCTTACCCCTTCCCCTTAGTTTTGCGCGTTCACGTGAGAGTAAGGGCTGTCCCAATTCTCGTTTTGATCGAGGGGTAGGGCTAAGGGGAAGGGGTAGATACCCCTTAAAACCAAGCATTTTCGCGAGCTTACTTGAAACCAAGGGGTACCCAGAACACACTGCGCAACCGTCAACAATGTCGGCCAGATCATCCAGAGAGTCCCATTTTCGGCTTAAATAATTGATTTAAAAATTACGACAGTCTTGTTTTGTGCTCTACACAGTCCTGTACATATATATTTGCAACCATGTTCTTAATTGAAACGTTTTAAAAAATCGCTAGTTTGCTACGCTTTACATTGCTGATTTGCACAACAATCGCAAAAACATCACTAATAAATCCCACGCGATCGACATACACACACTTGAAGACGCATCTTGGAAGTTTGTGATCAACACTTGTCGCCTCAGGTGACGTTGCAGCCAGCTAGCGACGATGTACGATGACGTAACGTAACCAAGTGGTGTCTCATTTCATAGGGGTATGTTTTCACCCCTAGCACTTACCACTCGGTTTCGAGGGACAAGGGCTAGGGGTAAGACGAAGGGGAAGGGGTAAGACAGAGAAATGGGATTCACCCCTAATGTCTTATTTTATTTCAGTTGATTTCATCTGTGGCTGAAGTCAGTTGTAGTTCTTGTGCTTCTCTTTTCTTCAGTGATTCTGCTTGTTAACAGCAGGTGTTCATCACTAATGCTCAATCATCATTTAATTCATCACTTAATTAGCTCATTAACTTTAACTCTGCTTCAGTGTTAATTTAACTCTATTTAGAGTGGGACCAAATGTTCTCTGAATAGAGTTAATTTTACTCTGGGGAGTTTACTGTGTGGCACTGCTGAGGTGGTATGGAAGCCCAGGTTGCTTTGATAGCGGCCTTCAGGTCATCTGCATTGTTGGGTCTGGTGTCTCTCATCTTCCTCTTGACAATACCCCATAGATTCTCTATGGGGTTCAGGTCAGGCGAGTTTGTTGGCCAATCAAGCACAGTAACACCATGGTCATTGAACCAGCTTTTGGTACCTTTGGCAGTGTGGGCAAGTGCCAAGTCCTGCTGGAAAATTAAATCAGCATCTCCATAAAGCTTGTCTGCAGAAGGAAGCATGAAGTGCTCTAAAATTTCCTGGTAGATGGTTGCGTCGACTGTGGACTTCAGAAAACACAGTGGACCAACACCAGCAGATGACATGGCAGCCCAAATCATCACTGACTGTGGAAAGTTCACACTGGACTTCAAGCAAAATGGATTCTGTGCCTCTCCACTCTTCCTCCAGACTCTGGGACCTTGTTTCCAAATGAAATGCAAAATTTACTTTCATCTGAAAATAGGACTTTGGACCACTGAGTTCTTTTTCTCCACAGCCCAGGTAAGATGCTTCTGACGTTGTCTCTGGTTCAGAAGTGGCTTGGTAGCCCTTTTCCTAAAGACGTCTGAGCGTGGTGACTCTTGATGCACTGACTCCAGCTTCAGTCCACTCCTTGTGAAGCTCTCACAAGTGTTTGAATCAGCTTTGCTTGACAGTATTCTCAAGCTTGCAGTCATCCCTGTTGCTTGTGCACCTTTTTCTACCCAAATTTTTCCTTCCAGTCAACTTTGCATTTAATATGCTTTGATACAGCACTCTGTAAACAGCCACACCTTTCAGTAATGACCCTCTGTGACTTACCCTCTTTGTGGAGGGCGTCAATGTTCGTCTTCTGGACCATTGCCAAAACGTTAGTCTTTTCCATTATTGTGGTTTCAAAGAACAAGAGATACCCGGAATTTATACTATAGGGATGGTCATTAATTGAAACTCAAATGTAAAAATTCTTATATTCTTATATTGAATAAAAGTCAATATTTTGAGATACTGATTTTTGACTTTCATGAGCTGTAAGCTCTAATCTATTTGTCGTTCATTACAAAAATTCTAGAGAAAACTGTTCTTGACCAATTACAGACTTTTCTAGCTGACAATTTGATCTTTGAGGTTTTTCAGTCTGGTTTTAGAAAATATCACTCCACTGAGACTGCATTGTTGAAGGTTTTTAATGATATACTATTAACGTGCGACTCAGGCAACTACGCTGTTCTTGTGCTTCTAGATCTTACTGCTGCATTTGATACTGTTGATCATGCTGTCCTTATTAATCGATTGGAACGTTGTGCAGGTATTGCAGGTAGTGCATTGGAGTGGTTTAAATCTTATCTTACCAATAGAACTTTTTCGGTTAAGATGGGAGATCTTACTTCTAGTAATACTGTATTAACCTGTGGGGTTCCCCAAGGATCCATTTTGGCTCCCATTCTTTTTTCTTTATATATGCTTCCACTTGGTTCCATTTTTAGAAAGTATGGGCTGTCGTTCCACTGTTATGCCGACGATACTCAATTTTATCTGCCTATAAAACGAAACTTGGATGGATGAGATGCTCTCTGGGCATGTTTGGCAGATGTAAAGGCATGGTTGTCGCTAAACTTTCTGAATTTTAATGAGGAAAAAACAGAAATTATTGTTTTTAAACCCTCAGATTCCATGACTGCTTCCGAACCAAATTTTGGTGGGTTATCCTCATGTGTTAAGCATTATGTGAAAAATTTGGGTGTGGTATTTGATGAACATTTGAAGTTTGATAAATTTGATAAATTCTGTGGTCAAATCATCTTTTTTTCAGTTGCGGCTCCTGTCTAAAGCTAAGTCTTTTCTTTCTTTTAAAAATCTTGAGAAAGTGATTCATGCTTTTATTACTTCTAAATTGGATTACTGTAACTCACTCTATGCTGGGATTAGTCAAACAGCTCTATCCCGATTACAACTGGTTCAAAATGCTGCAGCTAGACTTTTGACTGGGAGTCATACACGGGATCATATTACTCCGGTTTTACAGTCTTTACATTGGCTGCCTGTGCGTTACAGAGTAGATTTTAAAATTTTACTTATTGTCTACAAGTCACTAAATGGTATGGCTCCTTCATATATCTCTGACTTATTGATTGAGCACAATGTAACCAGATCCCTTCGGTCCTCTAACCAGAGACTCTTGTTTATTCCCAAGACGAGGCGGAAGTGCAGGGGTGATCGCGCTTTTGCTACAACTGCGCCAAGACTCTGGAATGATTTGCCCATGTTTATTAGAATGGCTTCATCTGTGGCTATTTTTAAGTCTAAATTAAAAACCTATCTGTTCGATAAGGCTTTTAATTCTGATTGAAGCACTATGTTTCTATATTTTTTGTTGCATGTTATGATGTTTTTGTTGCATGTTAAAATGTATTACTGTTTTATTTTAAAAAAAATTGTGTTATTGCTGTTTTTAGTTATTCTATTGTAAAGCGCATTGGTCAACTCTGGTTGTAGTAAATAGTGCTATATAAATAAAATTGCCATTGCCATTGCCATTAATCATCAAAATTAAAACAAAAAAACGTTTTAAATGTTTTACTTTACATGCAATTAATTTAAAATGTATGAAAGTTTCACTTTTTGAAATAAGTTACAAGAAAAAAATATTTTTTTCACGACATTCTAATTTATTGAGATGCACCTGTATATAAAAATTAAATAGAAATGTGTTCACAAAATAAAAACTAAACTAAAACTAACAAAACCATTAATGAAACTAACTAAAACTAAACTGAAATTGTAGGAAATTTGAAAACGATATTAAAATAAAAACAAATTTAAAAATTCAAAACTATAATATACTTGCTATATAATATACAAAAAGAGGGAGGAGTCAACAAATCAGTGATGAGCCTGCAAACACACACACACACACACACACACACACACACACACTAAATTTTAAATTGTTCATAGAATTCTAGAATTCATATAATTGATTTGTTCTATTTTGTTTAATTATATATACATGCATGTGTTTATTTATTATTATTATTTTTAAATACATATTTGTTCTCTATTTAATGTAAACACTATGATTTGGCAATACATTGTAACAATTGTCATGCCAATAAAGCACATATTGAATTGAATTGAATTGAATTGAATTAAATTGAATTGAGAGAGAGAGAGAGAGAGAGAGAGAGAGAGAGACCCATGAATACACCTATCTGGGACTAAAAATCAGCTCAACAGGAAACTTCAATCTGGCTGTGAATGAACTGAAAGCAAAGGCACTGAGAGTCTTCTACATGATCAAAAATACAATTCAGTATGAAATTCTAATTCAAACCTGGCTAAAAATCCTAAAAGCAATAATCGAACCAATTGTACTATATGTCTGTGAGATATGGGGACCTTTAAAAACCCAAGATTTCTCTAAATGGGAAAAAGAAGAAATTGAAATTATGCACACCCAAATTTGTAAAAACATCTTAAAAGTTAACAGAGCAACCCCAAACAACTCATGCAGAGCTGAATTAGGACAATACCCACTAATAATTAATATTCAAAAGAGAGCTGTGAAATTTCAGCAGCAACTGAAATGCAGTGATCCGAGCTCTTACCAGGCTGAAGCCCTGCAGTGGCAGGAGCAGGAGCCCTTTCTTTCGGAACATGCTACTCAACTCATTGTTCAAGCTCTTTTTCTGTCCAGACTGGACTATTGCAATGCTGTATTGGCAGGTTTTACAGCCAGTTCTATCAAACCTCTACAATTAATCTAGAATGCGGCTGCAAGATTGATCTTTAACGAGCCGAAAAGAATGCATGTCACACCTCTGTTCATTAATTTGCACTGGCTACCAATAGCTGCTCGCATAAAATTCAAGGCATCGATGCTTGCCTACAAAACCACCACTGGCTTCGCAACCCTTTATCTAAATTCACTACTTCAGACTTATGTGCACTCTATAAACTTGCATTCTGCAAGTGAACGGTGCATTATTGTACCATCCCAATGAAGCACAAAGTCACTTTCACAGGAATTTATTATGTTAGAACGTAACTTAATCAACAACACCACCACCTGATGACTTTTACTCTTTGCAAAAGTCTGGCTGTTATAATTCAATTATAACAGCAAAAAAATATATAAAAATCAAGGGTCAAGAGCCCAACTAAAGTACACACTGACCACTATAATGGTGACTTAAAATTTGTGATTTTCTTCTTTGGTGATTCTGCTTGTTAACATCAGGTGTGTTCAATAGTGGTTAATCATCACTCAATGAATCTCGTTATTACCACATTAACTTTAACACTGCTTCAGTGTTACTTTTAACACTCTGTAGTGTGGACCCATATAGACACCGAGCGATGTTAATTTGACACCGGGGATTTTGCTGTGTATTGTCATCATTTGTAAGTCACTTTGGAAAAAAGTGTCTGCTAAATGATTAAATGTAAATATATTAACCATAAATGGTGCAGTTCTGATACTGTGAGAGAGACATTGAACTACTCTCTATATCACTCCGGCCACAGTACCTTCCTCATGAATTTCCACAACTTTTTTTTTTGTGGTTTATATTCATCCAAGGGCAAAGGAAGCAAACGCAGCAGAGATCATTGGGAGTGTTGTGCACTAACTGCAATGCATTTTCTCCAGACGACTTTAACAATGGGTGATTTTAATAAATGTTCCTTGAAGCAGTGTGTGCAAAACTTTTATATGTCCTTCCCCATGCATTTTAATAAGACCCTTGACCTTTGCTATGGATCAATTAAATGTGCATACAAGTCTGTTGTTCAGCCTCCAGTGGGAACAGCAGACGATAATACTGTCCTGCTTGTCCCTGTATATACAAATTATTTAAAAAGAGAAAGACCACAAACTAAGAGTATTATGTGGTCTGAGGAGTCAACTGCATCTCTGCAAGGACCCTTCAAACAAGCCTGCACTGGCCCTTTATAGGCTCACTCATTTGCTCATACTATAACGTGAAATAAACCTAAACAAGGTAAAAATAAAACTCTGGGTGAGATCAAAGAATCAAGCCACTACGTGATGACTGAACCATCAAATAACTTTTTTTTTTTTTTTGCAACATTTGCTATAACAAATGTGCTTCAGAAACACCATTACAACAGCCAGAGAGAAACTTAAGTTAAAAAGTCAAGGGTCAGGAACCCAACTAAAGCAAGTGCTTACCTCCATAACGGTGACTTCAAACTTTATTATTTTCAATAAAACAGCGCTTAGGCTTCCTGGAGGCTAAGTGAGGGCTGCCCGTGCAGGGCCAGTGCTAAGGGGCCAACGTTTTGCCAATGAGCAAATTCTCAGGTTCCCTGCACTGGCAGCCCGTAAAGGGCCAGTGCAGGCTTGTTTGCAGGGGATGTCTGGGATGTATGGACTGGCATTTTTTTTACACGACTCCTGCTTGGAAATTTATGAACTTGCAGATGTTGTTAGTAGTTATTTCTCATTCTGTGAAGATATGCTCATACCCTGTAAGACTTTCAAAATATTTCCAAACAATAAGCCATGGTTCACAAAATACCTGGAAGTAATTATGAATGAAAGATGTAGAACATTTTATGAGGGTGATTTAGCAAAAAGATTGGAATTGCACAAATAGATTAAAATGTAAGTGTGGAAAGCAAAGTCAAATTCTAAAATAAACCTGGAGAAAGAGTTAGGAAAGTAGGAATAATCTAGGGTCAGTTTGAAAGTTGACAACTGGATTTAAAGGGTGTGAGACTAAGAATATTCAGTCACTGTAGACTATAAAAAATATCGTGATTTTAATGGTAAAAGACTGTAAAAATGATTAACAGTAAGTTTTCTTACTATATACAGTGAATAACTGTAATAGATATAATCTTTGTTTTCGAGAAAGTAGCCTCAGTGTTGACACTCATAGACTAAATCTGAAACCACACCCTACACCCTCATTCACTAGTTCCTACATTAGTTCACTATATAGTCCACTAGACAGAGTGATTGAGAACATATGAGTGAATGCAGACACTGATGAACACCTGCTGTTAACAAACACAATAACTGAAGGAAAGAACCAGAAACAAAACTACAACTGACATACAGCCACAGCCTTAAATGAAATCAACTGAAATAAAACAGCAGAGGATGATTAAACAACTCCACAAACAGCATTACCAGCTCCACTTATTACTAACCAGTTTGACATTTCTGTCATATCCCTCTGGTTGTGTTCGGACTCCTGTCACTCTTGTTGTGTTCCCGGTCAAAAATGACCGGACTCCAAACAACTGCTTATAAATCTGTCATTATGCTATATTATCACTAAATATTGGATTCAATCTTTTTGAAAAAAAAAAATATTTTTTTATGAATAATTTTCAAAGTCACACTTGTCAAAAATGGCCGGCCATTGAAAGTGATTGGGGAAGAATGAAAGTAAGAGAAACAACTAGTGTTCAGGAGAATGTTGTGCTTGCAAACATAAAGGCCTTGGACCTGTGCGTGTGTGGATGCATGTATACTCACGCTATCACACTCACACACACACACACATCTATGCATACAAACTATTGTGAGAATTACCAACGCTATCTCGCGGCAATTCGTACGTATTTTACGAGGTGGATAATTCGTACGACCTCACTCGTATGATTTAGTAAGATTTGTCTAAACCCCATTGACGGGTAGGTTTAGCGGCGGAGTTAGGTGTAGGTCATTCGTACTAATTCATACGAATTGGCAACTCGTAAAATACGTACGATTTAGCAAAAATCATATGAATTCCTACGAATTAGCCACCTCGTAAAATATGTACGAATTGCCGTGAGATCGGGCTGGAATTACCAACGCTATCTCACGGCAATTCGTACATATATTTTACGAGGTGGCTAATTCGCATGACCTCACTCGTACGATTTAGTACAATTTGTCTAAACCCCAGTGACGGGTAGGTTTAGTGGCGGAGTTAGGTGTAGGTCCTTCGTACAAATTCATACGAATTGGCAACTCATAAAATACGTACGATTTAGCAAAAATCGTATGAATTTGTACGAGTGAGGTCGTACGAATTCGTACGAATTAGCCACCTCGTAAAATATGTATGAATTGCCATGAGATCGGGTTGGAATGACACCTATTTCATCCTACCCTGAACTGCATGCAATATGCTTTTATGAATTTGATATTATAACTCTCTCTCTCACACACACACACACACACACACACCACATGCTCAAACTGCCTTGTCTTTATCCTGCATTGACTTCAAAATAATCTTTTCTTTCACCACATATTCTAGACAAAACATTATGACAATAGGTTTTGAGGCTTTCATGTTCTCACATAGTAGACGAAAGATTACAAATAAATGCTAGAGTATACAAATGCCTCACAGTGCCTTGCTTGTCATTCACATGAGGAAGGGACAACTAAGGATGAATCTTACAATGAAGATGCATTGCAAGAAATATTGGAAGAGGAAAACATCACTGAACAAGCTGAAAACCTTGCAACAACTGAAGTGGAGCAATCTTCTGATTTCGAGGACCCAGCTGAAGTTGATGTAACGTTCTGGTCGAAGGATGGAAAAAAAAAAAATATTTTGAAGTCAATGCAGGCCAAAGACAAGGCAGTTTGAACGTGTGTGTGTGTGTGAGAGAGAGAGAGAGAGAGAGAGAGAGAGAGAGAGAGAGAGAGAGAGAAAGAGAGTTATAATATCAGATTCATAAAAGCATATTGCATACACTGTAAAACCCAACAAGTTAGCATAACTCAAACCGTTTGAGTAAACAAATTTCCCTTGGCTTAAACCATGTAAGTTTTAAAACTTGCAGTTAAGTAATTAAGTGATTAATTAAGTGCTGATTGAGTATTAGTGATGAACACCTACTGTTAACAACCAGAATCACTGAAGAGAAACACAAGAACTACTACAACTGACTTCAGACACAGCCTTAGATGAAATCAACTGAAATAAAATACATTAAAGCTCTCAAAATCTGATTAAACAACCCCACAAACAGCATCACCAGCTCCACTTATTAATGACCAGACTGACTTTATTTCTGTCTGACATCTACAGAAGATCTTATTGAGAATTAACTAATGTTTAGATGTTGATTTAGTTTAATTTGAAGTAACCATGTTAGAGATCAGTGTCTGCTTTAGTTGAGCTCTTGACCCTTGGCTTCTATGGTCTTGTTTTTTCTGGCTGTTGTAACCATGTGTTCCTCGAACATATTTGCTACAACTCAGAAGCCCAGAGAAAACGATCAGTAGTTGGTTGTTGTATAATCATCTGTTAGTGAACTGATCCCGTTGAGAGTGAACATACTCATTGTGTGTCTAATCTCTGGTTAAATAGATGTTGTATTGATTATAGTAAAAGTGATTCTAAGAGCCAGTGATTCTGTGACCTTCAGCTAATATAAAGAACTTTCCAAACAGTTTGTCCACAAAAAGTTTTCATCTATGGTAGAAATGAGACTCACATAGACATCAAGAATCAACTTATGAACCTCAACAATGGTGACATTAAAAAAAAAAAAAAAAAATACAAAACTCATCCATGGCTCCCAGCATGCATTGCTGCATGATTTCTTTTTTTTCTTATTTAAATGGACACCATTGTTGAGGTTCATAAGCTGATTCTTGATGTCTGTGTGAGTCTTATTTCTACTGTAGATGAAAATTGTTTGTGGACAAACTGTTTGGCAAATCCTTTATATTGACTGACTGTCACAGAATCACTGGCTCTTAGAATCACTTTTACTATTATTAATACAACATCCATTTAACCAGAGATTAGACACACAATGAGTCTATGTTCACTCTCAATGAAATCAGTTCACTAACAGATGATTGTCATTATAAATACATGACAACACCAACTACTGATCATTTTCTCTGGGCTTCTGAGTTATAGCAAATATGTTCGAGGAACACATGATTATAACAACCAGAAAAACCCCCCACAAACACAGTAGGTAAGGGTCAAGAGCTCAACTAAAGCAGACACTGATCTCTAACATGGTTACTTCAAATGAAACTAAATCAACAACTATACCATAGTTATTTCTCAATAAGATATTCTGTAGATGTCTGACAGAAATAAAGTCAGTCTGGTCATTAATAAGTGGAGCTGGTGATGCTGTTTGTGGGGTTGTTTAATCAGATTTTGAGAGATTTAATGTATTTTATTTCAGTTGATTTCATCTAAGGCTGTGTCTGAAGTCAGTTGTAGTAGTTCTTGTGTTTCTCTTTTCTTCAGTGATTCTGGTTGTTAACAGCAGGTGTTCATCACTAATACTCAATCAGCACTTAATTAATCACATAATTACTTAATTGCAATGTATATCTTATTTTAGCGAACTCAACTGAAATAAGTTCAGACTACTCAAAACTGTTAGTTTTAAAAACTTAAATATTTAAGGCAATCAGTTACCTCAAATGGTTTGAGTTAACTTAACTTGTCAGGTTTTTAAGGCAATCGGTTTACTCAAACTGTTTGAGTTACCCTAACTTATTGGGTTTTACAGTGTACAGTTCAGGGTAGGATGAAATAGGTGTAATACTCACAATAGTTTGTATGCATAGATGTGTGTGTGTGTGTGTGTGTGTGTGTGTGTGTGTGTGTGTGTGTGTGTGTGTGTGTGTGTGTGTGTGTGTGTGTGTGTGTGTGTGTGTGTGTGTGTGTGTGTGTGTGTGTGTGTGTGTGTGTGTGTGTGTGTGTGTGTGTGTGTGTGATAGCGTGAGTATACATACATCCAAGGCCTTTATGTTTGCAAGCACAACATTCTCCTGAACACTAGTTGTTTCTCTTACTTTCATTCTTCCCCAATCACTTTCAATGTCCGGCCATTTTTGACAAGTGTGACTTTGTGCAATTTTGTACAAAATAAAAGCATTTAAAAGCAAACTTCTTGATTAAACATTAAAGCACACTAGTGTGATAAACAGTGCCAATTTTCATAATTTTTTATCTCATATTGTGAAAATTATTCATAAAAAATGATTTTTTCACTCAAAAAACGAGGTGCCTACTTTCGGATAAATGAGGCCTACGATTAAACAGATGCAAATAGAAACACAAAACCAGTCCTAAATGAAAGAAAACAAGTTGACAAAAAGATTGAATCCAATATTTGGTGATAATATAGCATAATGACAGATTTATAAGCAATTGATCAGAGTCCGGTCATTTTTGACCGGGAACACCACAAGTGTGACTTTTTTTTGTCTCCCTTATTTAACACACCTGACTGAGATAAAAAAAAATGTTTACAGTGTACCAGGGTTTGACTCTAGTAGTCAATTGGTTAAAGAATTTAATATGATTGAAACTTTATTAATCCCGAAGGAAATTAAAAAAAACAAATCCAATAGCTTATACACAAAAACTGAACACACATACCCAACTATAACAAAAAATAACAAATTCAAAATCACATTGAGAAATAAAAAAAATAAAAAATAAAAAATTTTTGTTAGGAAAAAAATGGGCACAAGACAATCACCAATAATAATAATAATAATAAATAATAATAATAATAATAATAATAATAAAATACACAAGTATACCAGAGTCACTGCATCATCATTATACAGAATAATACACATTCTGATCATTTGTGTTGTTAATGCTGTACAGTACAGATATTTTATTATGGCTAAGGTCCTCTACTTTACTTCATAGGTAAAATCATTGTAATCACACAACCTCCTGAGGCATATTATCTTCATATATTCTCAGCAACAAAATAATTAAATCTTCTAAACATCTAAAACAGATTCTTCCTTTAGACTTTTTAGTTTCACAAATATTGTGAAACACAAAAAGCATCAGATCTGAGGAAATGGGGCGATATTCATTCAGATATTGTGACTTGTTTCTTGAAAAACAGTCTAATAACTTGTTGCCGTACTGTTGTCAGATTTAGACCATAAATAAGAGGATTTAAAATTGGTGGCATGAGTAAGAATGCCAGGGCCATGAAATTACGGAGACTTTGAGGCACATTCCTTGAATCATAATGACTGTACAGTACATCAAACATAAATGCAGTTGTCACTTTGATCAGTGCAAGCAGATGTGTTACACGTTTGTGTTAATTTTTGTCTGCCTTCTATTGACTTCCTGCAGTTTCTGATTAAGTAAATGTATGAGAATGTATGAGTCAGCCAGCAGAAAAGGATACATTTAAGAATTTTCTGATTTGTCATTATTGAATGATACTCCAGTGGTCTACATATTGCCACATACCTGTCATATGCCATCACTGTTAATGTTGAAAGGTCACATAAAATAGATGAATAAATGACAAATATCTGAATCATACACTCAGCATAGAAAATTACATGATCATGGGCTAATGAATCATACATAAATTTAGGGTAGAATCCAGAAGTGCCAAAAAGTCCATTTACACACAGATTACATATAAACAGATGCATTGGCTCATCAAGCTTCTTATGTAAGAGTATAGTAATAAATACAGTTACATTACAAAAGACCATCAGGGGATAATACAGTGCAGTCAAAGATAACAAAACATATCTGTAAATACTAAGAGACTGGACTCATTCTTCAGCGGTGGCTGCATCTTGAATGATATACAGTTAGTAGTGATGGTGAAATGAAGCTTCATGAAGCTTTAGGGTGAATCCCATTTCTCTGTCTTACCCCTTCCCCTTACCCCTTCCCCTTAGTTTTGCGCGTTCACGTGAGAGTAAGGGCTGTCCCAATTCTCGTTTTGATCGAGGGGTAGGGCTAAGGGGAAGTGGTAGATACCCCTTAAAACCAAGCATTTTCGCGAGCTTACTTGAAACCAAGGGGTACCCAGAACACACTGTGCAACCGTCAACAAAGTCGGCCAGATCATCCAGAGAGTCCCATTTTCGGCTTAACTAATTGATTTAAAAATTACGACAGTCTTGTTTTGTGCTCTACACAGTCCTGTACATATATATTTGCAACCATGTTCTTAATTGAAACGTTTTAAAAAATCGCTAGTTTGCTACGCTTTACATCGCTGATTTGCACAACAATCGCAAAAACATCACTAATAAAACCCACGCGATCGACATACACACACTTACAGACGCCATCTTGGAAGTTTGTGATCAACACTTGTCGCCTCAGGTGACGAAGCAGCCAGCTAGCGACAATGTAAGATTACGTAACCATAACCAAGTGGTGTCTCATTTCATAGGGGTATGTTTTCACCCCTAGTGCTTACCACTCGGTTTCGAGGGACAAGGGCTAGGGGTAAGATGAAGGGGTAGGGGAAGGTGAAGGGGTAAGACAGAGAAATGGGATTCACCCTTAAGCTTGGTTCACAAAAGGGTTAATTTCTGGAGGCTTAATTTGCTCACAATACCACCTGGTGGCCAAAGAGTGTAAAACAAGCAGATATATTACAGATAGAGGTGTAAAGTCCAGGGGTCAGAAAGTAAAAGTCCTGTCATGTGTTTATTCCACCCCTGCACTCAGCAGTTGATTTCACCAGATGAGGAACCAAGTCCTTCCTTTCAAGTCACAAACAAGTCTTGAGTCAAATCCCAAGTCCTCAAAGAGTTAAAGTTAATGAGATAATTAAGAGACTAATTAAATGATGATTGTGCATTGGTGATGAACACCTGCTGTTATTGAGAATTACAGAGGATCAGATGTTGATGTTTTATTGGTTAAAATGATGCCACCATCATGGAGATCAGCGTTTGCTTTAGTTGGGCTCTTGGCCCTTTTAATAATTGAAAATGGTTTGTTTTTAAGCAATTGCGATATTGTTTCACAACAAACATTTGCATCATCATTATACAGAATAATACACATTCTGATCATTTGTGTTGTTAATGCTGTACAGTACAGATATTTTATTATGGCTAAGGTCCTCTACTTTGCTTCATAGGTAAAATCATTGTTATCACACAACCTCCTGTGGCATATTATCTTCATATATTCTCAGCAACAAAATAATTAAATCTTCTAAACATCTAAAACAGATTCTTCCTTTAGACTTTTTAGTTTCACAAATATTGTGAAACACAAAAAGCCTCAGATCTGAGGAAATGGGGCGATATTCATTCAGATATTGTGACTTGTTTCTTGAAAAACAGTCTAATAACTTGTTGCCGTACTGTTGTCAGATTTAGACCATAAATAAGAGGATTTAAAATTGGTGGCATGAGTAAGAATGCCAGGGCCATGAAATTACGGAGACTTTGAGGCACATTCCTTGAACCATAATGACTGTACAGTACATCAAACATAAATGCAGTTGTCACTTTGATCAGTGCAAGCAGATGTGTTACACGTTTGTGTTAATTTTTGTCTGCCTTCTATTGACTTCCTGCACTTTCTGATTAAGTAAATGTATGAGAATGTATGAGTCAGCCAGCAGAAAAGGATACATTTAAGAATTTTCTGATTTGTCATTATTGAATGATACTCCAGTGGTCTACATATTGCCACATACCTGTCATATGCCATCACTGTTAATGTTGAAAGGTCACATAAAATAGATGAATAAATGACAAATATCTGAATCATACACTCAGCATAGAAAATTACATGATCATGGGCTAATGAATCATACATAAATTTAGGGTAGAATCCAGAAGTGCCAAAAAGTCCATTTACACACAGATTACATATAAACAGATACATTGGCTCATCAAGCTTCTTATGTAAGAGTATAGTAATAAATACAGTTACATTACAAAAGACCATCAGGGGATAATACAGTGGAGTCAAAGATAACAAAACATATCTGTTCTCCATTGTTTCATTCAGACCAGAGAGTGTAAATACTAAGAGACTGGACTCATTCTTCAGCGGTGGCTGCATCTTGAATGATATACAGTTAGTAGTGATGGTGAAATGAAGCTTCATGAAGCTTTAAGCTTGGTTCACAAAAGGGTTAATTTCTGGAGGCTTAATTTGCTCACAATACCACCTGGTGGTCAAAGAGTGTAAAACAAGCAGATATATTACAGATAGAGGTGTAAAGTCCAGGGGTCAGAAAGTAAAAGTCCTGTCATGTGTTTATTCCACCCCTGCACTCAGCAGTTGATTTCACCAGATGAGAAACCAAGTCATTCCTTTCAAGTCACAAACGAGTCTTGAGTCAAATCCCAAGTCCTCAAAGAGTTAAAGTTAATGAGATAATTAAGAGACTAATTAAATGATGATTGTGCATTGGTGATGAACACCTGCTGTTATTGAGAATTACAGAGGATCAGATGTTGATGTTTTATTGGTTAAAAGGATGCCACCATCATGGAGATCAGCGTTTGCTTTAGTTGGGCTCTTGGCCCTTTTAATAATTGAAAATTGTTTGTTTTTAAGCAATTGCGATATTGTTTTACAACAAACATTTGCACATTGCTGAATTAAAAGCTTGAGGTAGCAGATAAGCTTACACTTTGTGTTCATAAATCATTTGAACGCACATCACGACGTCTCTGTTTGGTTTGTTGACTGACATCCAGCTATTACTGAACTGTGAAAAATGTCACTGTAGTGCTTAAATATTGGAAAAAAAGAAAAGCTGTATTAGCTCAGGCTTTTAGAAATTAACACTTATCATATGATCCTCAACAGTGGTGACAATCATTTTTCATACTGCAGTGCATGATGGGAGTTTTTACTATGGTGTTACCCAGCATGCATTGCAGCATGAAGGATTTTGTTGATTGTCACCATTGTTGAGATTCATATGCTGGTTCGTGATGTCTGTGTGTGTCTAATCAGAATAAAAGTTCAAATATTTATATGCATTATGTATAGTATGTTTAAATTTAAGTTATTATAATTATTAGACTAATACTTTCTTTGCATGCTGTAGTTTCACATGGTTGATTCAAAACCTAAACATTCAATTGAAGTTTATTTGTATAGCGGTTTTTACGATACAATCGTTGCAAATCGCCTTACAGGAAATTACGTTTCTACAATATATTTATACATTGTAGAAACTTAATATATTAACTTATGGCAAAATTTGTTAATTCTGCATGTTGTTGGGGGATCAGAGGCTGGCATCCTCTGAGGTCCTCCGAGGGGTCGGCATCATCTCTTCTCAGGTGTTTGGTCATCTCAGATCATTTAAGGGCTGGATCCAGACTGAAGCTTGTGTAATTCCTAGTTACCACGGGATGTTAATCCTGTGGCAGAAACAGAGAAACAAAGAGACATAATTAGCATAGCTGTTGTTCCATTCAAGCAAAAATTATTTGTTCAACCCAAGCTAAAGAATAATAATGTGCGTTTGATCAGATATAACTGCAGTACAAGATTATGAGATGCATTATATGAATGTATTATATGAATGCTTGGCTAAAGAGATGTGTCTTTAATCTAGATTTAAACAGAGAGAGTGTGTCTGAACCCCGAACGTTATCAGGAAGACTGTTCCAGAGTTTGGGAGCCAAATATGAAAAAGCTCTACCTCCTTTAGTGGACTTTGCTATTCTAGGTATTACCAAGAGTCCAGAGTTTTGCGACCTTAGGGAGCATGATGGATTGTAGCGAGATAGAAGACTAGTTAGGTACGCAGGAGCTAAACCATTTAGGGCCTTATAGGTAAGTAATAATATTTTGTAACTGATACGGTCCTTAATAGGTAGCCAGTGCAGAGACTGTAAAATTGGGGTAATATGATCATATTTTCTTGACCTGGTAAGGACTCTAGCTGCTGCATTTTGGACTACCTGTAGCTTGTTTATTGAAGATGCAGGACAACCACCCAGCAGTGCATTACAATAGTCCAGTCTAAACTGGATTGTGAAATTGTGATAAAGTGATGGGTTTGTTGAAACCACAAGCAGTTCTGTCTTGGCAAGGTTGAGCTGAAGGTGATAGTCTTTCATCCAACAAGAAATGTCTGCTAGACATATTGAGATGTGAGCAGCTATCGTTGGATCATCTGGATGGAATGAGAGGTAGAGTTGAGTGTCATGAGCATAGCAGTGATATGAAAAGCCATGTTTGCTATAACTTGGTGATGCCATGTAAACAGAGATGAGAAGTGGTCCGAGAACTGAGCCCTGAGGCACCCCAGTAGCTAGATGTTGCGACACCTCACCCCTCCAAGATACCTTGAAGGACCTACAGTATCTGAGAGGTAAAACTCAAACCTTTGGAGTGCGGTTCCTGAGATGCCCTTTGCCAATAGGGTTGACAGGAGGATCTGGTGGTTAACCGTATCAAAAGCAGCAGACGGATTTAGCAAGATAAGTAATGAAGATTTGGAAGCTGCTCGTGCCAGTCTTAGGGCTTCAACAACTGGAGAGCAAGGCAGTCTTTGTTGAATGTCTACTTCTGAAGCCAGACTGGTTCATCGTCAGCTGTTAGAGTGGATGAAGGAGGGGGAAGAGGAGGACAAAGGAGGGAGGAACATTTTTTAAAGAGCATGCGAGAGTTAGACGAATTGTTAATTTTGTTGTGATAGTATGTCTTTTTTAGCAGTGGAGACATTAGCAGAGAAGGAAGAGAGGAGTGATAGATACACATTGCGGTCAGTAGGAGTTCATGGAGAAATTATTGGAGAGTGCTGCAGGTGTAGCATTGTCCTCTGGTTTGATCCAGTTTTCTGTCAGGGCCATGAGTTTTAGCCTTGAATGACTACACAGTAAACTCCCCAGAGTAAAATTAACTCTATTCAGAGAACATTTGGTCCCACTCTAAATAGAGTTAAATTAACACTGAAGCAGAGTTAAAGTTAATGAGCTAATTAAGTGATGAATTAAATGATGATTGAGCATTAGTGATGAACACCTGCTTTTAACAAGCAGAATCACTGAAGAAAAGAGAAACACAAGAACTACAACTGACTTCAGCCACAGATGAAATCAACTGAAATAAAATAAGACATTAAGTCTCTCAAGATCTGATTAAACAGTTCCACAAACAGCATCACAAGCTTCACTCATTACTAACCAGATTGAGTTTATTGTATGTCTACAGAAGCTCTAATTCAGGGGTCACCAAGTTCGGTCCTGGAGGGCCGGTGTCCCTGCAGAGTTTAGCTCCAACCCTAATCAAACACACTTGAAGCAGCTAATCAAGGTCTTAACAGGTATACTTGAAACTACCAGCCAGGTGTGTTGAGGCAAGTTGGAGCTAAACTCTGCAGGTCACCGGCCCTCCAGGATCAAGTTTGATGACCCCTGCTCTAATTGATAATTAATAGAGGTTTGATGTTTTATTGAAGTGATCTTTTTTGGTTTATTAACTGACATTCAACTGCTACAGAACTATGAGACCAACCCCCCCAAACATAATATAATGCTCTTGTGTTGAAGATATATATATCGAACATTTGGTCCCACTCTAAACAGAGTTAAATTAACACTGAAGCAGAGTTGTTCATGTCTAAAAGCCTGAACTAATGCAGTTTTTTTTTTTATATATATATATATATATATTTAAAAAAAAAATTGCATTAGTTCAGGCTTTTAGACATGAACACTTAACACATGATCCTCAACAGTGGTGACAATAATTATTCATACTGCAGTGCATGATGGGAGTTTTTTTTTAACACTGTGCTGGTACCCAGCATGCATTGCAGCATGAAGCGTTTTGTTGTGATTGTCACCATTGTTGAGATTCATGTGCTGGTTCTTGATGTCTGTGTATCTACATAACACAGAAATTTGATTTTTTTTATACATTACATGGACTTAAAATCATTCACAAGAACTATTAGAGCAGCACTTTGTTTGCCTGCTGTAGTTTCACAGGGTAGATTACACATCTAATGAAGTAACAAAAAAAAAAAAGCTCATTATATGATCTCATCATAAAATCAGTTTTTACGTGCTTAATGTACAGCACTGATCTCTCTGCTTTACAACACTACATGCATTGCTACAAAGAAAGATCTAACATATAAGTCAAGGGTCAAGAGCCCAACTAAAGCAAACACTGATCTCCATGATGGTGACATAATTTTAACCAATAAAACAACATCTTATCCTCTGTAATTCTCAGTAAGAATTTCTGTAGACCTCATCAATAAAGTCAGCCTGGTTAGTAATGAGTGAAGCTGGTGATGCTGTTTGTGGAGTTGTTTAATCAGATCTTGAGAGACTTAATGTCTTATTTTATTTCAGTTGATTTCATCTGTGGCTGAAGTCAGTTGTAGTTCTTGTGTTTCTCTTTTCTTCAGTGATTCTGCTTGTTAACAGCAGGTGTTCATCACTAATGCTCAATCATCATTTAATTAGTCACTTAATTAGCTGATTAACTTTAACTCTGCTTCAGTGTTAATTTAACTCTATTTAGAGTGGGACCAAATGTTCTCTGAATAGAGTTAATTTTACTCTGGAGAGTTTACTGTGTAGTAATAGATATAAGGAAATCTGCTTTGTTTACTGCAGACTGGCAATTTCAGAAACCCAATAGAAAAAGAAAGCAGTGCATTAGCAGACATAGGCAAAGTGCTTATATACGTTCTCTAATATATAGACAAAAACCACCTCCTTGCTTTCCCCCTGTAATTCCAGGGCAATATTCGGTGCAAAAAGGAACGCCAAACACATCAATAATTACAGAATTATCAGAATTATTTAGCCATGTCTCAGAAAAAGCCAAGAAACAAGCATTCTTATAATCATGTTGAAAATGTACCACTTCCTGTAGATTGTCGATCATGCTCCTGAGAGACTGGACATTAGCCATGATGAAAGACAGGACAGAGTCCGCTTTAGCCGAACCTTCCTCAGGCTAACCTGTACCCCTACTTTCTTCCCTCTCTTCCATGTTTTTCGAGAGTTATAATCCCATCTGGTAGAAATTCCATTGCTATGAGCACTGTTTCCTTGCGGCAAGCATAGATCTACAGGATGACGAATGTTGCGAGGCCGATGCCACTGAAGGAAAAACTCTTTGTCATACTGTATCCTCACCAGTTGTTTAGGAGGTGATGTATTCAGACACAGAAAGGAGGGATAAAGCCCACAATAGAACAATAAACAGCACGTCGATTTGGCTGATTTGACTTTTGTTGGTTTTCAACAACAAAGTCCAGAGCAAATGCAAAACCCAAAACAAATTTTAAACAACAAATGCGACACATGACAAACAAGTAATTTGCTTTCTATTTTCGCTGCTGGTTGCCATGTGTGCAGCACCTCATAACAATAATAATATTCTGGTATGCAGAAAAACAAAAACAAAAAAAAAAGTTGTGCAAGTGTTTGTTCCCAGCATTTCGGTGAGAAATATTTTATAAACAGATGAAATCAAATTATATAAAATCATGAGCTCCTGATGGTGTATGCATCAATGAAGCTGCTTCCATATCGATTCTGTCACACATTTGAAGGTAGCTAATTATCATGTGATGCCAATTGGCCACCATTTTAGCAACATGAACACCAGAACACTACATTCAAAATTTTGCCACTACCAACAATACCAAATCATAAATAAGATAATCTATGCTTTTTAACTAAACCAAAGAGTCAGATGTCAGACACGTTAGACGTTAGCAGCTTCCTTTTGATATGCAGCCACTTTCGTGTGAGAAAGTCAAATTGACGCTGCTCCAAAGCCTGTTTGATCAAGACTTGTGTTTATTGTAACAAAGGCATGAATACTTGAAAAAATAAGACAAAACATTGAAGTGAAAGATAGTTGCTGTACAGGTAAAAAAAAAAAAAAAGTTCTCTCTTCCCTGCTCATTGACATCCTGTTTAAGATGGCTACCTACAGTAAGTAAGGTAGTTGGGTAACACTTTATTTTAAGGTGTCCTTGTTACACATTACATGTACTTACTATTGTAAAAACAATAAATTATACATAATTACATGCAAGTAACCCTAAGCCAAACCCTAACCATATAGTAAGTACATGTAGTACACTGTAACAAGGACACCTTAAAATAAATTGTAACCAGTAGTTGTTAAGTTTAGGTTTTGGGTAGGATTAGGGACGTAAAATATGGTCATGCAGAAAATGTGCTTTATAAGCACTAATAAACAACTAATATATTAGTAATAGACATGCTAATAAGCAACTAGTTAATAGTGAGAAATCAAAGTCAAAGTCAAAGTCAAAGTAAAAAAAATGGTCTCTATTCTATAGTGTTATCATGAAGTGTTACCAAATGTCCAATGTGATATTCAAAAATATAATTAAAACTTAATAAGAACAAAGGTAATCTTCCTGTAGGTTTCAAACTGTTCTGTAATGCAATGCAATATAATACAGTGGTAATACCATATAATCCCGATAGAAGCTTCAGAAGTTACCAGAAGTAAATGAAAATTTGATAATGGGATATGTCTAGATCTTTCTACTTTAGAACAATTAACTGATTATTTTTATGCAAACATGTACATGTAAATAAATGTGAATGTGGTACACTGTAAACTCAACAAGTTACAGTAACTCAAACCGTTTGAGTAAACCAATTGCCTTAAAAACCCGACAATTTAGGTTAACTCAAACCGTTTGAGGAAACTGATTGCCTTAAACCATTTAAGTTTTTAAAACTAATAGTTATGAGTACTCTGAACTTATTTCTGTTGAGTTCACTAAAAGAATATAATACCCGACAAGTCACGGTAACTCAAACCATTTGAGTAAACAGATTGCCTTAAAAACCCAAGTTAGGTTAACTCAAACCGTTTGAGGAAACTGATTGCCTTAAACATTTAAGTTTTTAAAACTAATAGTTATGAGTACTCTGAAATTATTTCTGTTGAGTTCACTAAAAGAATATAATACCCGACAAGTCACGGTAACTCAAACCATTTGAGTAAACAGATTGCCTTAAAAACCCAAGTTAGGTTAACTCAAACCGTTTGAGGAAACTGATTGCCTTAAACCATTTAAGTTTTTAAAACTAACAGTTATGAGTGCTCTGAACTTATTTCAGTGGAGTTCACTAAATAATTAAGTGATTAATTTAGTGCTGATTGAGCATTAGTGATGAACACCTGCTGTTATCAACCATTATCACTGAAAGAAAGAGAAACAAAAGAACAACAACTAACTGAAATCAACTGAAATAAAATACATTAAATCTCAAGATCTAAACAACCCCACAAACAGCATCACCAGCTCCACTTATTAATAAACAGACTAACTTTGTTTCCGTCAGACATCTGCAGAACATCTTATTGAGAATTAGCTAAGGTTTAGATGTTGATGTATTGTTTCATTTGACGTAACCATGTTAGAGATCAGTGTCAGAGGTTTAGATGTTAATGTTTATTGAAAATAATAAAATTTGAATTCACCGTTGAGGAGATAAGCGTTTGCTTTAGTTGTGCTCTTGACCCTCAACTTTTAACATTAGTTTTCCTCTCTTTGCTGTAATTTTGTTTATGAAACACATTTGTTATGGCAAAAAAAGCCAAGAGAAAATGTAATCAGGTTATCCCTATTGCTTGTACACTTTTTTCTACCACATCTTTTCCTTCCCTTCGCCTCTCTATTAATGTGCTTGGACACAGCTCTGTGAACAGCCAGCCTCTTTTGCGATGACCTTTTGTGTCTTGCCCTCCTTGTGCAACGTGTCAATGGTCGTCTTTTGGACAACTGTCAAGTCAGCAGTCTTCCCCATGATTGTGTAGCCTACAGAACTAGACTGAGAGACCATTTAAAGGCCTTTGCAGGTGTTTTGAGTTAATTAGCTGATTAGAGTGTGGCACCAGGTGTCTTCAACATTGAACCTTTTCACAATATTCTAATTTTCTGAGATACTGAATTTGGGATTTTCCTTAGTTTTCAGTTATAATCATCAAAATTAAAAGAAATAAACATTTGAAATATATCAGTCTGTGTGTAATGAATGAATATAATATACAAGTTTCACTTTTTGAATGGAATTAGTGAAATAAATCAACTTTTTGATGATATTCTAATTATATGACCAGCACCTGTATTAGCAGCAACAGTCTGTTGCTGTCTGTTGTACTGCTGAGAGGTTTGCGATTGTAGCTTCATCAAACAACAGTGGTAAGTGGTAGGTGGTAAGTGGTAAGTTAAGTTGGTCTCATTCATCAATCACGGTGAGTAATGGCTTCTTCTCCTGCTATTGTTATTTGCACAGTTTGCCACATGTATAGTTTATCTCTCTCTGTCAGCGAGGAGGGATTCACATGTGATAAATGTAGGGAAATAGTTAGGCTGACAGAGAAGGTTTTAGAACTAGAGAAACGCATCCAAACTTTAGTTGAGGACAGTAAGAATGTGAGGGCTGTAGATACTGCTTTGGATGTGATTAGCTCAGGGACTCCTGTACATTGTTCGCTTCCGGTAACGTTAGCGCCCCCGCAGCAGGGCAACTGGGTGACAGTGAGGCGGCCTAGTCGCGGGTCAAAACACCGCTCTTCCGTTCCGATCAGAACTTCAAACAGGTTCTCCCCACTCAGTGACGCACCCACTGAGAAACCTGGTGAAAGTGCTCTAGTTATTGGCGATTCTATTGTACGGAACGTGAAAATAGAGACACCAGCCACCATAGTCCATTGTTTACCTGGAGCCAGAGCACCTGACATCTTGGCAAATTTAAAAGTGCTGGCTAATGCTAAACGTAAATTCAGTAAGATTGTTATCCACGCCGGCGCTAATGATGTTCGACTTCGCCAGTCGGAGATCACTAAAAATAATGTTAAAGAGGTGTGTGAACTTGCAAGTACGATGTCAGACACTGTAATCTGCTCTGGCCCCCTCCCTGCTTATCGGGGTGATGAGATTCATAGCAGACTGTCATCACTAAATGGCTGGATGTCTAAGTGGTGCCAGCAAAACAACATAGGTTTTATAGACAATTGGACGAGTTTTTGGGGCAGACCTGACCTGTTGAAAAGAGATGGTGTTCATCCCTCCTGGGGTGGTGCCGATATTCTCTCTAGAAATTTGGCACATAGTCTTAGAGTTCATACTTGACTAACTGGAGCCCAGGTCAGGAAGCAGACAGACTGGCTAAACCGTCCGTCTGCTAGCCGCCTCACGTCACAGAAGTCAGTTAATTCTCAGCACATAGAGACTCCTTCACCTAGATATCACACTATAGAGACTGTGTCTGTTCCCCGAACTAGAGAATACAGAAAACGTCCAAACCAATTTATGAGTAACCATTTAATTGATGTTCAACAAATAAAAAATGTTTACAATACACAGAAACAATTGATAAAACTTGGCTTACTGAATATCAGGTCCCTTTCTACAAAAGCACTTTTTGTAAATGATTTGATTAATGATCATAACCTAGATTTGCTCTGTTTGACAGAAACATGGCTAAAACCAGATGAATACATTATTTTAGAGTCTACCCCCCAAGATTACTGTTACAAAAATGAGCCGCGTCCAAAAGGTAAAGGGGGAGGTGTTGCTACAATTTATAACAATATTCTCAGTATTTCTCAGAAGACAGGCTTTAAGTATAACTCCTTTGAAGTAATGGTGCTTCATATAAAATTATCTACAGAAAAAAGTATTAATGATAAATCCTCCGTGACGTTTGTACTGGCTACTGTATACAGGCCACCAGGGCACGATACAGACTTTATTAAAGAATTTGCTGATTTTCTATCAGAGTTAGTGCTGGCTGCAGATAGAGTCCTAATTGTGGGTGATTTTAATATCCATGTTGATAATGAAAAAGATGCATTAGGATCAGCATTCATAGACATTCTGAACTCTATTGGGGTTAGACAACACGTTTCAGGACCTACTCATAGTCGAAACCATACTCTAGATTTAATACTGTCACATGGAATTGATGTTAATGGTGTTGAAATTCTGCAGCAAAGCGATGATATATCAGGGCCCGTATTTATCAAGCCTCTAAGAATTACTCTCAAGAACACTGCTAAGAATTGACTTAAGTGAAAAAAAATTCTTGGCTCAAAGCTGTGATTAAAAGTTAGTTATCAATCATCTCAGTCGTACTTTAAGCGAAGTGTAGGACTAAATCTTAAGTGTCAGTCTTAGAGATGATTCACGACACTTTGCTGTGCCACAAATGGGATTTTGGATGACGACATATGCATGGACCAATCACTGAATAGATTTCCTTAATTAAGCATATTCTCAGATAAATTCTCATAGAATGGTTAAATTCCTAATAAGAGTTTACATTCAACACACATTTGACAATAAGTATTTTCAAGAGAATACATTATGGCAAGGAAACAAAGCGTCATCACAACTTAATTTAGGGTGCAGATAGACGATAATAAAGTGTATCGACGATGGTCAAAGATATCGCCTGTTGCTGATGCCTTTGACGACAGCGAGACGATTATTATTATTATTATTATTATCTGTCAAAAATAGACTAGGTGCCTATCTTTAGTGATGCAGCGCAGAGAGCGGCTTCAGAAACTTGCCACGGCACGGCTGATCAGCTCCGGTGGCTGTGGAGCTGTAACGCGCAGCAGACGCGTGCAGTGTAAATAAGGGGTAAGAGATTTATTCATCATACAGTGTAGATCGCATAATACTCGCGATAGACTGAAGTCAGTTATGATGTTGTTTGGTAATGTAAATGTTCTTTGCTCATTTTGAATAACTGAGGAAATGTAACTTGTTTGATTAACTGCTCGTCGCCAAACATTTCAAAGACATTCCTCCTCTCCTGAAAGATTCGCGCACGTCTCTATCTCTTCAGCGCCATCACAAGCCCCTGCTGGCAACTCCTAACCACTTGAGAGACCTCTCCAGCTGTCTTAAATAACTGGGAGAGTAAGAGTGATTCTTAGCTTTAAGAAATTTGATAACTTGCTTTTATACTTAAGTTTGAAAGTAGGAGTAAATTTCATGAATTCTCAGCACTTAAGACTAAAATGGCACTTTGAGAAGCTTGATAAATACGGGCCCAGGGCCCGTATTTATCAAGCCTCTAAGAATTACTCTCAAGAACACTGCTAAGAATTGACTTAAGTGGAAAAAAATTCTTGGCTCAAAGCTGCGATTAAAAGTTAGTTATCAATCATCTCAGTCGTACTTTAAGCGAAGTGTAGGACTAAATCTTAAGTGTCAGTCTTAGAGATGATTCACGACACTTTGCTGTGCCACAAACGGGATTTTGGATGACGACATATGCATGGACCAATCACTGAATAGATTTCCTTAATTAAGAATATTCTCAGATAAATTCACATTGAATGGTTAAATTCCTAATAAGAGTTTACATTCAACACACATTTGACAATAAATAATTTTCAAGAGAATACATTATGGCAAGGAAACGAAGCATCATCACAACTTAATTTAGGGTGCAGATAGATGATAATAAAGTGTATCGACGATGGTCAAAGATATCGCCTGTTGCTGATGCCTTTGACGACAGCGAGACGATTATTATTATTATTATTATCTGTCAAAAATAGACTAGGTGCCTATCTTTAGTGATGCAGCGCGGAGAGCGGCTTCAGAAACTTGCCACGGCGCGGCTGATCAGCTCCGGTGGCTGTGGAGCTGTAACGCGCCGCAGACGCGTGCAGTGTAAATAAGGGGTACGAGATTTATTCATCATACAGTGTAGATCACATAATACTCGCGAAAGACTGAAGTCAGTTATGATATTGTTTGGGAATGTAAATGTTCTTTGCTCGTTTTGAATAACTGAGGAAGTGTAACTTGTTTGATTAACTGCTCGTCGCCAAACATTTCAAAGACATTCCTCCTCTCCTGAAAGATTCGCGCACGTCTCTGTCTCTTCAGCGCCATCACAAGCCCCTGCTGGCAACTCTTAACCACTTGAGAGACCTCTCCAGCTGTCTTAAATAACTGGGAGAGTAAGAGAGATTCTTAGCTTTAAGAAATTTGATAACTTGCTTTTATACTTAAGTTTGAAAGTAGGAGTAAATTTCATGAATTCTCAGCACTTAAGACTAAAATGGCACTTTGAGAAGCTTGATAAATACGGGCCCAGGGCCCGTATTTATCAAGCCTCTAAGAATTACTCTCAAGAACACTGCTAAGAATTGACTTAAGTGGAAAAAAATTCTTGGCTCAAAGCTGCGATTAAAAGTTAGTTATCAATCATCTCAGTCGTAATTTAAGCGAAGTGTAGGACTAAATCTTAAGTGTCAGTCTTAGAGATGATTCACGACACGTTGCTGTGCCACAAATGGGATTTTGGATGACGACATATGCATGGACCAATCACTGAATAGATTTCCTTAATTAAGAATATTCTCAGATAAATTCACATTGACTGGTTAATAAATTCCTAATAGGAGTTTACATTTAACACACATTTGACAATAGAGACTTTTCAAGAGAACACATTATGGCAAGGAAACGAAGCATCATCACAACTTAATTTAGGGTGCCGATAGACGATAGTAAAGTGTATCGACTGTTGCTGATGCCTTTGACGACAGCGAGACGATTATTATTATTATCCGTCAAAAATAGACTGTAATCTTTAGTGATGCAGCGCGGAGAGCGGCTTCAGAAACTTGCCACGGCGCGGCTGATCAGCTCCGGTGGCTGTGGAGATGTAACGCGCAGCAGACGCGTGCAGTGTAAATAAGGGGTAAGAGATTTATTCATCACACAGTGTAGATCGCATAATACTCGCGATAGACTGAAGTCAGTTATGATGTTGTTTGGTAATGTAAATGTTCTTTGCTCGTTTTGAATAACTGAGGAAGTGTAACTTGTTTGATTAACTGCTCGTCGCCAAACATTTCAAAGACATTCCTCTCCTGAAAGATTTGCGCACGTCTCCGTCTCTTCAGCGCCATCACAAGCCCCTGCTGGCAACTCCTAACCACTTGAGAGACCTCTCCAGCTGTCTTAAATAACTGGGAGAGTAAGAGTGATTCTTAGCTTTAAGAAATTTGATAACTTGCTTTTATACTTAAGTTTGAAAGTAGGAGTAAATTTCATGAATTCTCAGCACTTAAGACTAAAATGGCACTTTGAGAAGCTTGATACATACGGGCCCAGATCATTATCTAGTCTTGTGTAAACTCCATATAGTTCAAGCTGTAAATTCAACTCCTTCTTACAAATATGGTAGAACCATCACTTCTACCACAAAAGACTGCTTTGTAAGTAATCTTCCTGATTTATCTCAATTCCTTAGCATATCCAACAGCTCAGAACAACTTGATGATGTAACAGAAACTATGAACTCTCTCTTTTCTAGCACTTTAGATACGGTTGCTCCTTTACGCTTAAGGAAGATTAAGGAAAAGAGTCCAACACCGTGGTATAATGAGCACACTCGCACTCTAAAGAGAGCAGCCCAGAAAATGGAGCCTTTTCGTCTCTTTTAGAACAAAACAAACATAACCCCAGGAATTTATTCAATACAGTGGCAAAATTAACAAAAAATAAAGCATCAACAGGTGTTGACAACAGCACAGCAGTAATGACTTTGTGAACTATTTTACTTCCAAAATTTATACTATTAGAGATCAAATTGTAACCATGCAGCCGTCAGCTATATTATCACATCAAATAGTGTACTATAGATCCCCTGAGGAACAATTCCACTCATTCTCTACTGTAGGAGAGGAAGAATTGTATAAACTTGTTAAATCATCTAAACCAACAACATGTATGTTAGACCCTATTCCATCTAAACTACTAAAAGAGGTGCTTCCAGAAGTCATAGATCCTCTTTTGGCTATTATTAATTCGTCATTGTCATTAGGATATGTCCCCAAAAACTTTAAATTGGCTGTTATTAAGCCTCTCATTAAAAAACCACAACTTGACCCCAAATATCTAGTTAATTACAGACCGATCTCGAATCTCCCTTTTTTTGTCAAAGATATTAGAAAAGGTTGTATCCTCACAATTACATTCCTTCCTAGAGAAAAATGTTATCTGTGAGGATTTCCAGTCAGGATTTAGACCGTATCATAGTACTGAGACTGCTCTCATTAGAGTTACTAATGATCTGCTTTTATCATCTGATCGTGGTTGTATCTCTCTATTAGTTCTACTGGATCTTAGCGCTGCATTCGACACTATTGATCACAACATTCTTTTGAATAGACTAGAAAACTTTGTTGGCATTAGTGGAAGTGCATTAGCATGGTTCAAATCGTACTTATCTGACCGCCATCAATTCATAGCAGTGAATGACGAGGTATCATATCAATCACAAGTGCAGTATGGAGTTCCTCAAGGCTCAGTACTAGGGCCGTTACTTTTCACGCTTTATATGTTACCCTTGGGAAAAATCATTAGGAAACACGGGGTTAGCTTTCACTGTTATGCTGATGATTGTAACGGGGCTGACGAGACGTGAGACGTGCGGATCCATGTGCAAGCTTTTATTAGAAGACATGGTCAATACAGGCAGGGTCGGGCAGTAGCAAACAGGTATGGCATGGGCAAGACACAAGAGTAGTCCTTAGGCAAGCGTGGGTCGGCGATCGGCGAACTTAATCCAGAGGGCTAGGCAGAGAGAATAATCCAGGAGCACGGGCAGGAATCAGAACACAAGAAATCTAACAGGGAAAACTGGGAAACGCTTGGTAAGGTAGCTAGGCTAAACAATACTCGGCAGAGTGTGAGTGAAAGTCCAGAGTTTATATAGTGTGTGTGTGTGTGTGTGTGTGTGATTGAGAGATGGTGAACAGGTGCAAGCGTGATTATAGTCAACAGCTGTGTGGGTGCAGTGAATGCTGGGAAATGTAGTCTAAGAGTGATCTGTAACTGTGTGAAAGTCCATGTGCTGGGAGAGTGACCTCTAGTGGTGAATGAAGGAAAGTTCATGGCCAGGATTTGTGACATAGCCCCCCCCCCCCCAAGGAGCGGCTTCCAGACGCTCCTAAACAATCCTAGGTGGGCGGTGGAGCGGAGGTGGAACAGGGGGAGGGACGGAGGGCCAGGTCCATGTGGAAGCCAGGGCGGAGAGGATGGAACTGGAGCCCCCCAGGGCGGAACAGACGGACCCGGAACCCGCCAGGGTGGAGCAGACGGGACAAGAGCCCCCCAGGGCGGAGCAGATGGACCTGTGGCCCACCAGGGTAGGGCAGACAGACCCGGAGCCCACCAGGGCGGAGCAGATGGACCTGGGGCCAACCAGGGTAGGGCAGACGGGACCAGGACCCACCAGGGCGGAGCAGATGGACCTGGAACACACCAGGGCGGAACAGACGGGACCAGAGACCACCGCAGGGAAGCAGACTGGGCAGGTAGCCCTGACAGAACCTGGAAGCAGAGGAGAACAAGGACAAACAACACAGGGAGAGCAGAGACAGACAACACTGGGAGAACAGAGACAGACAACACAGGGAGAGCCTTCCCGATCTCAGGGGCCGTGCCAGGGCAGGACAGGAAATCCCAGACGGCCTCCGTAGCCATGACAGGGCTGGACAGGGAATCACCGACGGCCTCCTTACCCGTGTCAGGACAGGGCGAGAGTTCATAGACGGCCTTCCTAGCCGTGACAGGACAGGGTGAGAGTTCATAGACGGCCTCCATGGCCGGGACAGGACAGGGCGAGAGCTCACAGACGGCCTCCATAGCCGTGACAGGACAGGATGAGAGCTCACAGACGGCCTCCATAGCCGTGACAGGACAGGATGAGAGCTCACAGACGGCCTCCATAGCCGTGACAGGACAGGATGAGAGCTCACAGACGGCCTTCTTAGCCGTGACAGGACGGGGTGAGAGTTTACAGGAGGATACCACCGACACCTCTGGAGGTTCTGCAGTTAACGCCGCCACCTCTGGAGGTTCTACGGTGGTAACCTGACCGGGTGAGAGTATATTGCTGGGCGCCACCACCTTGCCAGGGGCTGAGGCTCGCACCACCGCTTGGGGAGGTTCTGCAGCAAATGCCTTCCCCTGGGGCAGTACAGTGGTGGTGTATGTGGCCCAAATGCAACATAGTGCGATCCCCACCCTGGGAAGCGCTTCAGACAGGGTAAATAGTTCATGGACAGGAGGGTCAAAGTGAGTGGATTTGGAGATACCAGCAGTGCGTACAGACACCAGCGGTGCATCCCTCAAGCTGGATATCAACCGGAGAACTCGAAGGACTGACCTTAAATCTTTCGGTGTGACAGAGTCTGGCAGTTCCGCTGAGACGTGAGGAGACTCTGGCAGTTCGGCTGAGACTTGAAGAGATTCTGGCTGGTCAGCTGTGACGTGGTCTGACTCTGGCTGGTCAGCTGTGAAGTGGTCTGACTCGGGCTGGAGAACTGAGACGTGTTGTGGATCTGGCTGGTGAGCTGAGGCGTGGTGTGGTTCTGGCTGATGAGCTGAGACGTGTTGTGGATCTGGCTGGTGAGCTGAGGCGTGGTGTGGTTCTGGCTGATGAGCTGAGACGTGTTGTAGCTCTGGCTGTTGAGCTGAGGCGTGATGTGGCTCTGGCTGATGAGCTGAAACAGGGGTTGATTCCTGATGGTCAACGGTGGCTTGGCTTGACTCGTGACGATCAACTGTGGCTTGGCTTGACTCGTGACGATCAACTGTGGCTTGGCTTGACTCGTGACGATCAACTGTGGCTTGGCTTGACCTTTTAACGTCGGCCGTGACTTGACTTGGTTCTTTAACATCAGCGGCGACTTGACTTGGCTTCTTAACATCAGTGGTGACTTGACTTCTCTCTTTAACATCAGCGGTGACTTGACTTGGCGCTCTAACATCAGCAACGACTTGAATTGACTCATGACTGGCAGCACTGACATGACGGGGTGTTGTTGTGGCCGCCATTTTGTGAACCGGCTCTGCTGTCACCGCCATCTTGTGAGCGCACTCTGGTGCATCCACCATATCGGTCATAGATGCAGTGTCGCGATCCTCATCAGCGACACCCACAGTGAATAGTGAGCCAACAGTCAACAAAGCGAAATCCAGAAAACAACTCAGTGATGAACGCGGAACCTCACGTCTGAGCTGAGATCGCAGAGGCTGATTAATGCCATCACAAAAAATCTCAATCAAAATAATGTCCGGTAAATCTGAGTAATGAGCAAAGGCTAAAAACTCCCTAATATGGTTCTCCAGTGATCGTGGGCCTTGTTTAAGGGCAAACAATAGTCCTGTTGTATCCATACCTGAGAAATGTCCACTTGAAAAGCCGCTGGATCCTTGTGCGGCCGAGTATTCTGTAACGGGGCTGACGAGACGTGAGACGTACGGATCCATGTGCAAGCTTTTATTAGAAGACATGGTCAATACAGGCAGGGTCGGGCAGTAGCAAACAGGTATGGCATGGGCAAGACACAAGAGTAGTCCTTAGGCAAGCGTGGGTCGGCGATCGGCGAAATTAATCCAGAGGGCTAGGCAGAGAGAATAATCCAGGAGCACAGGCAGGAATCAGAACACAAGAAATCTAACAGGGAAAACTGGGAAACGCTTGGTAAGGTAGCTAGGCTAAACAATACTCGGCAGAGTGTGAGTGAAAGTCCAGAGTTTATATAGTGTGTGTGTGATTGGATGATGGTGATTGAGAGATGGTGAACAGGTGCAAGCGTGATTATAGTGAACAGCTGTGTGGGTGCAGTGAATGCTGGGAAATGTAGTCTAAGAGTGATCTGTAACTGTGTGAAAGTCCATGTGCTGGGAGAGTGACCTCTAGTGGTGAATGAAGGAAAGTTCATGGCCAGGATTTGTGACAATGATACTCCGCTCTATATTTCTTCACGGCCTGGTGAAACACACCAAATTGAGAAACTTATGGAATGCATAGTCGATATAAAAAACTGGATGACGAGTGATTTCTTACTGCTAAATTCTGAAAAAACAGAGGTGTTAATTATCGGACCTAAAACCCCCACAAGTAATAACCTAGAACACTGTCTAACACTTGATGGCTGCTCTGTAAATTCTTCGTCATCAGTCAGGAACCTAGGTGTGCTATTTAATAGTAATCTCTCCTTTGACAGCCACGTTTCTAGCATTTGTAAAACTGCATTTTTTTCATCTTAAAAATATATCTAAACTGAGACCTATGCTCTCAATGTCAAATGCAGAAACATTAATTCATGCGTTTATGACCTCAAGGTTAGATTATTGTAATGCTTTATTGGGTGGTTGTTCTGCACGCTTAATAAACAAATTACAGATGGTTCAAAATGCAGCAGCTAGAGTTCTTACTAGAACCAGGAAGTATGACCACATTAGCCCGGTTCTGTCAACACTGCACTGGCTCCCTACTAAACATCGTATAGATTTTAAAATCTTGTTATTTACTTATAAAGCCCTAAATGGTTTAGCTCCTCAGTACTTGAGTGAGCTCTTATCGCATTATAGTCCTTCACGTCCGCTGCGTTCTCAAAACTCTGGCCATTTGATAATACACTGTAAAAAATGATTCTGAGTTTTAGTCAGGTGGACAAGTGAAATCATGTCCTGTCAACTTGCAGTGCCTCACTACACAATAGGATGAGTTATAACAACCTCAACTTGAAGAGAAATGGAAAACCTAAAATAACAAGTTCATATAACAACAAAACATAGGTTCTGTCAATTTTCTGTGTAATGCGCATGTGCCAGAAACTCTACGTCATGACGACGTACTATTTTAACGCAGTTGTGACAGACGCGCCATCTGCCATTTTCTGCAAGAGAAGTTGCTGATCATACAGGAAAAGACGAAGGAGCCCGCGTTTGAACAAATACAGATGGATTTTATGGACTGCAAATAATGAAATGAGTAAGTATACCCTGATTTGTGCTTTCTTTAATGTTAATTTAGGCTTGTTTCGCTCACCGTCCGCGTTTTGATTTCAGGCAATCACATTTTGCGAACTAACGTTAAAACTTGATTAATAATCAGCAGTCACACGCATTGCCAGGCAAATTCGTGGTTATTCACTTTCAGACGTTCCTGACAGTCCCCCAGACTCGAAATAAACCAATATTTCGGAGCATGAGTGTTCTACCGAACTTTTAACTTACAGCCACGGTTCTCGGATCTCCAGTACACTGTGAATTTGGCGAAATGTAAGTTAAGTTAATAAAAAAAAAAAAAAAAAAAACGTAACGTTACGCCTAAAGTTACTGGACAATGCAAATGCTATTAGTTATATCAAACAGCATTTTTAACATGATGGACATGCAACAGCTGCTCAGTGAAAACGTAAATGAAATTTGCTATACTATTGAATGCACGTTATAGTTTAAGCTTTATGAGCTGATTACTCGTTTCTGTGAAAAGCTAATGAAGACTAGTTCAATTTATACCTATAAGACTTGTAAAACATCTGTTTGCACATCACAGACATGTTCACAAGTCTCTGAGGTCCAAGTCCAAGTCAAGTCTCAAGTCTCTGAGGTCAAGTCTAAGTCAAGTCTCAAGTCTCTGAGGTCAAGTCTAAGTCAAGTCTCAAGTCTCTGAGGTCAAGTCTAAGTCAAGTCTCAAGTCTCTGAGGTCAAGTCTAAGTCAAGTCTCAAGTCTCTGAGGTCCAAGTCCAAGTCAAGTCTCAAGTCTCTGAGGTCAAGTCTAAGTCAAGTCTCAAGTCTCTGAGGTCAAGTCTAAGTCACGTCTCAAGTCTTTAACGCGGAGTCCAAGTCACGTCTCAAGTCTTTGTTCTATTTATTAGCAACAGTTATTTCAGCTAGTTATTGAGGCTAAATCAGTTTTGAAATACTGATTTCACGATATGATTTTCTCAACAAAATAACTTTAACTAAATTTAAGACAAATTAGAAATGAAAAGGTGTCCATTTATTAATTGTCAGATAAAATGCTGCACATTTCTTTGTAAAATTGAAATATGTCAAACAACAAAACTAAATTTTAAAACAAACCCCAATTAATCAAATGAATTACACAAATGAAATAAATCTCATATAAACAAACTAAGGCTTTGTCTGTGCTCTTTTTAAATTTAAAATGAGAGGCAACCACTGTGTTTTAAACACAACTCAATCCATACATCCAGCATGAGCAGTTTTTCATCTAAATTGAATTGTATAATTTCGAAATTTGAAGCAAAAACAAAATGGTCTGACTTTAGCTTTGTGAAACTATTCTACATAAAACATCTGTACGAAATAAACCAGCAGACAGAGAAGACAGGCTGAATTGAAGGCTGAATCAATGTAAATGTAATGCAGATTCACTCTCTGCCAGCGGGTGGCGCTTGAACATCAATTAAACATTATTTCCTTGGTTATCGCTGTAAACAAAGCAGAGCTGCGGTTATGAACACTACTTTTAATATGCATTTATATGGAGGCAAGATGAAAAGAAAATACTATTTAAACTTTTTTTAAGACAGCCAGTTTCCCTCAGAGATACATTCATATAAACTCCTATACCAAATGACTCGTTTTTTACGAGTCTCACGAGTCACGAGTCCAAGTCAAGTCTCGAGTCAGCTGTTCACGAGTCCAAGTCAAGTCTCGAGTCTTTATTTATGCGACTTAAGTGCGACTCGAGTCCAAGTCTCAGACTCGAGTTTCCAACTCTGGCACATCAGAGCCTTATATGGGTGCTTTTGCAAAACGCTAATGTAAAAAACTTTTCCTGGATGATGGTGATGATTATTATTATTTAACTTAAGTTATGATTACAAATTAGTTTATTTGAATGTGTTTGAGCGTATTTTCATTCGCTGGGACGATAGAAATGACGTCATTACGTGAGGATGTAAAAGAACTGGTGAACCGGTTTTTGAATATTTCTGTATGTAACGTGTATGTGTACTTGGCTGGAGTTTGACTTTTTTTGTTTTTTTATTTGAAGGATCAGTACAGTGCAAGCAGAGTGGAAGCACAACTCCATATCAATGAGGTGGTGTTGCAAGATTTATAGATTTTCCACACCCAACCAGCTTGCCCTAATCACTACAAGCTGAAACACTGCCATCAGGCAAGTCACTGTCCACTCCCATGCATCTATAAAGATTGTCTATACACATTTAGGAGTGAACTGTCTCTGAAGAAGCATTTAACTTGTGACCATAGTCAGTGTGTTCAAGCCTCCTCAAAATTGCTTAAAGCAACATCAAATGTGAACTGTGACCTGTGTAATTTTGATTTTTACAGTTAATCAGGTCAAAGCGTTATGAGGACATTCCAGAAATCACTTCAATATTGGAGAGCCTTGATAAGGATGTGAGTCAATTTATTTTAAAGCAGTCTTTCTCTCCCCAAAATGACAATTCTGTAATCAGTTACTCACTTTCATGTTTGTCCAAACCCCTATGACCTTTTTTCTCCTATGGATCATAAAACTAGTGATAGTAACATCTTTTCATACAATGACTTCAGAGTAAGTGTTTAAAAAGTAACCTGTAAGATTTGTATGTCATATTCCAAGACTTCTAAAATCATACAATCTTTTATAATGTATATCGAATACATATAATACTGTATAATGAAAACATAAAAATTTAAGTCTTTGTTTACAATAATGTTTGATTGTATTAGCTTCTACATAAATATTAAACCTAATTGGTTCTTGCAAGTCTTTTGATCAAATGTCATGACACAAGAACTAATGAGGTTTGATGTTGCATTATGTCGTAGTAACATGCAATATTATACACCCCTGATTTAAGTGGCATGAGCATGTTACATCCACTATTAAATCACATTTTGGTGCTGAACAAAAAGGTAACAAACAACTGTTGGTGCACCACATCACTGGTGATTTATTTACAACAAAAGTATACAGGTGTAAATGTGCAAATTTGAAATGTTTTTGTGTTTTTATTTTTCATAAAAAGCATCAAATGGAGAATGGGTAAACGAATACAGAAAAACTAAGGATTGAAGGAATAAAGCTGGTTCTTTAACCATCTTATATTTTACAGACATCAAACAAAAGGATGAGGACTGCAGCATTGCTGGGCCTGCCGCGGTACATGCGAGAGACTCCTTCAAAATTCATGAAGATATGCGAGGTAAGCTGAAACATGTAAGGCAAAACAAGGGAAAATTTAACTTTACATCTCTTAATTTGCAGGGGTCTGGGGACTATTTTTGTGTAATTGCTTTTAAGTAATAGTGCCTTGTTTTGTTTACATTCCATAGAGCCGAGTGACTGTGAAGAGGATGTGATCAAGGGTGTGGTGATTGGAATCCTAGTGGTTGTGGAAGATGTGATGGACCCTCTCCCAGTGTTCTACAATGACGTTGCCCTGATGATTGAGGAAGAAGTGGTAATGCGTCACCTGAGTGAAATATCTAATGCTTTTCTGAACCCGATGGGCCTGGTGTACGCATTAAACCTCGACTACCCAAAGGAATTAAAATTCACTTTTGAAGTGATACAGCGCCTGTTTATTGGAGTTGGATCAGACTCTTGCAGCGCAAGAGTTCACTCTTTGAAGATCAAGTTGCTGCGATAAGACAGAAATCAATCTTTTTTCCTTGTTGCTACGGTTTAATCCTTGTACTGGTTTAAAGTTTAAGAGCATTGTTGTTTTAGATCTCATTGTTTTAAGTGGAAAATTGGTATTCTTATTTGTTTTTTTAAAATAACTGTTTTGTTACCTTGTACTGCTTCCTCTTTCCTTGTCATGTTTCTACGATTGTGAATTGAAGACACAGTTTTTGAACAGTTTAATGTGTAGTTTTTTAACACAGCTTATTGTGAATTCTGCATGTACACTTGTTCCTGCAATGACAGTATCTGATAATGACAAGGATTGTATTTGTACTATATTGGCACTAAGGTGTGTGTGTGCACTGCATAGAGAATTTTGCACGTGTTTGTGTTTGTTGTGAAGGTTTTTCTTGTGTAGTGTTTTTATATCTTTGCAAGATAAATCTTTGTGTCTGTGTTTTTGGATGCAATGCATCTGTTTAAAAATAAATGCAGAGAGTTTCAATTTTGCAGTTGTTGATTTCATAAAAAATCTGGCTCCAGAGAGATATCCAGAACTTCTTGTCAAAGCAATTAAGTCCAGTAAACTCAAATAGTTAAGTTATGATGTTGAGCAAAAATTACTATTTTATGTCGATTAGACTTGGTTCATAGTTGTGAAAACATGAAAAATTAAGTTCATCCAATGTTTTTCAGTTGACTTAACTAAAAATGTTAAATGCTCATCAATTGAAACAGTACGTTGGCTCAATTTACTGCAAGTTATTTCAACAACTATATATAAGTTGAGTGAACTTGACACCTAATGTTTGCTAAACTTAACTAAATCAATGCAACAAAATGACTTGACTAAGTCAAGTTGTGTCAACAAATCATTTTTTACAGTGTACCTAGAATATCAAAATCAACTGCGGGCGGCAGATCTTTTTCCTATTTAGCGCCCAAACTCTGGAACAATCTACCAAACACTGTTCGGGAGGCAGACACACTCTGTCAGTTTAAATCTAGATTAAAGACCCACCTCTTTAACCTGACATACACCTAACACACTACTACACTTCTATTATTCAAATCCGTTAAAGGATTGTTAGGCTGCATTAATTAGATCAACCGGAACCGGGAACACTTCCCATAACACACGATGTACTCGTTACATCGTAAGAAGATTGGCATCTACGCTAATAGTTGTTTCTTTCTTATTCTGTTTCTCAGTCCGTGTCCGGATCAGATGGTGGATCGGGAGATGATGTCTGCGGCCCTGATCGTCAGCGATGAGCCCCAGAGACATATCCCCAGTGAAGACCTCGACTAAAATACAATAAAAATAAAAATAAAACAAATAATTAAAAATATAATAAAATACCTAACTACATAATACTATTATTGTTAGAAATTGCAACAATATAAAAATAGAAATATAATACATTTATACATTTAAAAATGTAATTAAAACAATAAGTAAACAATGAATAAACAATAATATCATGGCCAGAGGAGAACTGGCCCCCCGACTGAGCCTCGTTTCTCCCAAGGTTTTTTTCTCCATTCTGTCACAGAGGGAGTTTTGGTTCCTTGCCGCTGTCGCCTCTGGCTTGCTCAGTTGGGGACACTTAATTTCTAGCGATTATAGTAAATTAGATTTCACAGTTACTATTTAAACTAAACTTAGCTAGACAATGACATCTCCGAATTCAATAATGAAATGCCCTTAACTGAAAATTGAGTGTTTAATCTTATTATTATACATGACTGACACTCTATCCTCCAACTTGATACTGTTAAATGCCTTGACACAATCTGTATTGTTAAAAGCGCTATATAAATAAAGGTGACTTGACTTGACTTGACTTACACTGGCTTCCAGTTACATTTAGGATTGATTTTAAGTTTTTTTTTTTATTATTATTGTTTTTTTTTTCCATCACTCAAAAATTATTATTGTATTTTTCTAGTTCTAATTTATTTTCTCAAATAAATCACTGATACGATGTCTAATATTCTGTATACTGTTTTATAATTGAAAAACTGCAGTGGCATGTATAAAGACTAAATAGTTTGTAGTAGAACCCTTCAATAATTTGGTAAATATTTTTCCTCAAACAGAGGGGGGGAGGACTAGAAAAATGGCTGCATGAATCTCATTTTTCATGGTATCTTCTTCAGATTTGAAATATAAACTCATGAGACATGTGACTTTCAACCCATTACTTTTCTGGATTGCTTCAGGGCTGATTTCATGTATTTTTATATGAAATAAAAAAAAATTCAGTGTGGTACAATTTTTATCAAGGCACTTCAGTGTCTATAACTTTTTATGTTTTTGAGCATTATCAACTCTGGATGATGGATAGTAAAGCCCAAAGGGTCTTCTTTCCAAAGACACCAAAATTGTGTGTGTGGCACACTGAAGTCAGGAGCCGTTACCATTTTAAGTTAGTTAGTCATTTTCAGCTGGGATTACCAATATGGGGGGTGCTGGTTAACAGGTTAAAGTACTTTTACCTGTTTATAAGTCATTCAATGGTCTAGGACCTAAATATATTGCAGATATGCTCACTGAATATAAACCTAACAGACCACTCAGATCATTAGGATCGAGTCAGTTAGAAATACCAAGGGTTCACACAAAACAAGGGGAGTCCGCTTTTAGCTATTATGCCGCCCGCAGCTGGAACCAGCTTCCAGAAGAGATCAGATGTGCTAAAACATTAGCCACATTTAAATCCAGTCTCAAAACTCATCTATTTAGCTGTGCATTTGTTGAATGAGCACTGTGCTACGTCCGAACTGACTGCATTGTATTTTATGTATAATCCTTTTCTATTTAACTGTTTTAAATTTCATTTTAAATCAATTTCTATATCATTTTAAAATTCCTTGTTTTATTATTTTTAATTCCTTGTTTTTATTGCTGTGAATGATTATTTCACTTTCTTTTATGTAAAGCACTTTGAATTACCACTGTGTATGAAATGTGCTATATAAATAAACTTGCCTTGCCTTGCCTATCTTCTACTGAAATCTTGAGAGATTTAATATATTTTATTTCAGTTGATTTCATCTTAGGCTGTGGCTGAAGTCAGTTGTAGTTCTTGTGTTTCTCTTTTCTTCAGTGATTCTGCTTGTTAACAGCAGGTGTTCTTCACTAATGCTCAATCAGCACTTAATTAATCACATAATTATCCCATTAACTTTAACACTGCTTCAGTGTTACATTAACACTCTTTTAGAGTGGGACCATATATGCTCCGAGCAGTGTTAATTTAACACTCAGGATTTTACTGTGTAGGTACGTTTAATGAGGCTCAGAGGTGGCATGAATGCAGTTAAATTCATAAATTCATGTTGAGATTAATGTTTTAAATATAAAATGTTTACTATAGAAATATTAAATGATTTAAATTACTGAAATTATACTTTACAAATTAAACTAATACCGCTAGCAGGTGGCGGTATGTCACTGATTTTATCACTGAATCATTCATTAAATTGATTCGTTCGAACGGCTGATTCATTCAGGAATGAAGCAAGTGACTGTTTATGAATGGGTAATTATGAATCACTGACTCACTAGATTCGTTTAAACACGCAGTTCATTCATGAATGAAACACCGCTGTGTTTGCTTTTAGAGATGCGCAGTGGCTCAGCTGTTACTTTATTTGGAACTATTTTTCTTGATGGAATGGCACAAAATCAGGCAGCAGTGTTATATTCAGACAACGAAAGTCACTTAATATTAACTTCTTGTTTATTGAACTGTTGTATTAAATCAATATCACATTTGCAAACTCAAATGTTGTCACTCTCAGTTTATCGCGATCTGTGGGCTCACAGAAAACGGTCTGAGAGCGCGCGAGTGAGTTCTCTTTCATTTTAAATGAGCAAGACTCAAAACCACGTGCAAATGATACACTGTGTCATCTGTCATCGCGTTATAAGCACAGAACCTGCGGGAATGAGTAGAATTATTATTAATAAGTGCAAACCCGCAACAAAATTCAAGTCCTGTTCTGTCACTATGATGCTACTGAGAAGCTGCAGCCGTGGCGGGGATGATTTTTGGTGTGGTAATTCATGCCACGCCGAATTGAGGCAGTAATTAAAGCAAAAGGAGCCCCTACCAAGTATTGAGTACATATACAGTAAATGAACATACTTTCCAGAAGGCCAACAATTCACTAAAAAGTATTCTAATTTGTTGAGATAGTGAATTGGTGGGTTTTTGTTAAATGTGAGCCTAAATCTTCACAATTAAAAGAACCAAAGACTTAAACTTCTTCAGTCTGTGTGCATTGAATTTATTTAATACACGAGTTACCATATAATCCTGCTTGCTGCGAGTTGCTTGACCGACTGACGACGAGACGAGTGAAGAATCCAGAAAATTCGGTGAAGAGGAAACATAAACAAACCGGTTGGATCAAAATAACCCAACCCAGGTGTTCAGTTGTGAAAGAACCCCTTGCAGTCCATTTGACACAGCATGAACAACCCAACTGTGTGTTTACAGTACCTCAAAAAACCCAGAATTATGACCCAGCACAATTAACCCAACAATGTGTTTACAGAAATAACCCAGCACTTTTAAGTGTGTAATACTCATTATATTAGCGTTAGCTGCACTTATGCTAACTATTAACTACGCTAACGGCGATGTTTATTTCAATCCGACATTTAAAATAAAAATATGGAATAATATTCATAACAAAAGATCTAAATATTAAATATTAAATTGAAACTTACCTGCTTGAACTCTTTCATTTGATCCGGGTGTCGGTCTTTAAAGTGTTTTGTTAGTTTGATGTGTTTCCTCCTTTTGATGTCACCACGTCTCAATGCTTTTATGAAGAGAGTTGGGGTCAGGGTTGACCGGGTACTCGGTACCACCGGTACTTAAAAAAACTTGGTACTGTGACGTTTACATTTTTTTAGTACCGACTTGGTACCGAAGTACCGGGTCTTTTGACAACACCATGTGTAACCTGCAGTACCACGACAAAAGCCGAAAAAGAAGCAGCTTGTCGGAGAAGCATCAGCCATGACCACGTCAAAGAAATATCAAAGAACAGATAATTTATTTAAAACTACAAAAAAGAGACGACAACGAAACAGGAGAAGATGTCATTCTTTCAATCTCCACAAGGACTTGTACCATGGCAGAATAACATTGTTTTACGTGGACAACAAAGTGATGTATAATGTTACGTTTTATAATAAATGATAAGACACTTGTTCTCTGCTTTGTTTTATGTTAAATAAAAAGTTGTAACATTGAAATATATTAAAGTGCAAAAAACACACAAAACTCAAATACTAGCAGACCAATCAAAGCACTTGCAGTCCGTGTAGAATTGACACGCTGTAACATTTTTGGAGAGGTACACGTCAGGCTACGCCATAGCCTGTGTGTACTACGCACTGCCTATAGGTTCGACACAGAAGTAAAAATCAGACTTTAAGGTGCATTATCACCATTGGTGTGTGGAGCAAAGTGGACCAAAGTATGCCCATTTCATAAGAAAATGAAAAAAAACTGCATTCTCTTTATCAGTCCTGTTCTTTTGAGATAACAAAAAAGCTCTCAATTCCATATGTGATTATACTTTTAAGCTTTATTTCATTTTTCATGGTTTCTCTTTCATTAAAATACCTTTGACAAAAACACATAACATGATGTCTCCTCTACTCCACACTGCTCACATAATCTTGTTTACCGACTGTTTTTGTAACTCGTGTGTTTTTAACATAAACTTGTGTGTATTTGACAGTTTAAGAAATGAAAGAGGGGGATCACGTGACCCTTCGACGGCGATGCAAGCTTAGTCTTTCGCTCTGCTCACTTTGCCACATAGCGTGTAATCCTGTCAGTAAATTTTAAACCACTCTGCATTGGACCCATCATGAGTGCTTTGGCAGACAAAGGCGATCGGAAAAGAGAGATTGAGCAATCGCCAATGAAGAAAGAATTCAAAGATTCCACCATCTCCAGAGAGGACCTCGAAGATGCTATTGCTAACGGCTTTAAGCTAGCACTTAAAGAACAGCAAATCACTTTGAATTCGGGTATGGCTTCGGCAGTAAGAGATGCGGTGGACTCTGTGCTGATTCCACACATACAAGCGACCAACAAGTCTGTTAAAGAGCTAAGAGAAGAGCTTGAGGCAATAGCAACCACGGCGAAGCAGACACGTGACCAGGTTGATTCCATTCAGGCAGCTGCGCGTGAGGATAGGAGGGCAGTCAAGGATTTAAGAAATCAGCTGGAGCGACTCACCGAAAAGATGACGGATATGGAGGACAGAAGCAGGAGTAACAACGTTTGACTGGTGGGGCCGCCAGAGGGGGCGGAGGGCTCAAACGTGGCTGGTTTCCTCAGAGTTAATCTTTCCAAGTGGATTCCGTTGTTGAAAGGCCGTGACATTGAGATTGACCGAGCGCACCGTGTGTATGACGGAGGGAGGGGCTCCGATCGGCCACGCACTCTCATCTTCCGTGTACTAAGATGGCATGACAGATCGGAGATCCTGAAAGGTGCAGGCAGGCTTATCAGGTGAAATGCGCACAGAAAAGCGACTTTAGTCCAGCTACAACGATCAGGAGGTAGGCATTTAATCCGGTTTTGAAGAAGATGACAGCGCTTGGTCTCCAGCCCTTCCTCATCTATCCGGCGGTAATTAAACTACGGCACAAAGAGGAGCAGATGAGTTTCGACTCTCCACAGAAAGCGGAGGATTTTATCAGCTCCCTGTCTCAGCAGAAGTCATATGCCACGGCTCTGTGCAAGGGCAGCGGGAAAACAGCGGCCGCTGTCTCTCTGGCCGGAAGGAGGGGCTTGATGGCCGGAATGGAGGCGGTTCTAGCTGCCCAGGAAGGGATGATGGCAGAATGGACATGGATGCTTGAACCTGGCTTTTGTTTCTTTTTCTCTCCTTTCTCCTACTGGGATATTGTCCCTATATATCTGGTACAACGATCTCATTGCTGGTAAGACTAACACCCCTTTTTTCTTTTTTGGATGGGACTAATGGAGAGTAGGTTTAATGAAAAAATATTTTTTTTTGGCTGTGTGAGCCTTTCAGGGGATATGTCTTGCGTTGGAGTGGATCGATCACGAACCATCGCTGTTTTTTGTTGCTCAATCAGACCTACGTTCTCGGTAATGTGCGGTCTGAGTTGTTTCTTGTTTATGGTTGTCGGTTGTCGGTTGTTCATGTTTTTTTGTGTTGTTTTTATTTTTTACAACAGACATTTATACTTTTATTTATTTTACCCTATTTCTAAAATGATTTTTCACCTAGGAGATTTGGTATCTAAAATGCACATCAGCGTTTACATGTTACTTACAGAATGGAAGTGCTTCTGCTTTTTTCATTTATTGAATACAATCTTGGGATTATGAATATTCAATGCATACTCTACATATTTTATCACTGAATGTGAATGTTTTAAATTCTGCAGTTAAACGAACCCGTGTGTTAGAATATTTACATCGTAAATCTATTTCCTGTGCCCTAAGACACATTTAAAACAATCTGACGTGGCACGTTTCCAGAATAAGCATTATAAATTAGCAGCTTTTTCCTGCGCTCTTAATAAAACTAAGGGGGTGCTTATCCTTGTTTACCGGAAGTTAAATTTAACAATTGAACACCTTGGTAGTGATGAGAAGGGTAGATTTGTTTTTATCCGATGCAAAATATATAATAATAGGTTAGCATTGATCTCTATTTATGGTCCGAATGAGACAGGCAGTGCATTCTTTACACAGATTTCCAAAACTCTACTTGAGGAGATTGATTGCCCTCTAGTGGTGGGTGGTGATTTTAATGCTGTCATAAATCCTGCTTCAGATAAATCTCAATCTGATACAACAGTCAATCCATCCTCTAAATTACTGAATAAATTTATCACTGAGCTCAACTTAATCGATCTTTGGAGAATTCAGAATACTAAAGCTAAGGACTTCACTTTTTTTTCTAATGGACATAAGACTTTCTGTAAGATAGACTACATATTTCTCAGCCCATCTTTAATTTTGTCTAATTCATCCATCTCTATATTACCAATTTTATTATCTGATCATTCTGCTGTGTTGTGCAGTGTTCCTCTTTCCGTCCCCTAGATGGCGCTTTAACATATCATTATGTTACAATGATATGCAGAGACACTCGGAGCCTGTGGCAGGGGATTCAGACCATTATCATCTGATCGTGGTTGTATCTCTCTATTAGTTCTACTGGATCTTAGCGCTGCGTTCGACACTATCGATCACAACATTCTTTTGAATAGACTAGAAAACTTTGTTGGCATTATTGGAAGTGCATTAGCATGGTTCAAATCGTACTTATCTGACCGCCATCAATTCGTAGCAGTGAATGACGAGGTATCATATCAATCACAAGTGCAGTATGGAGTTCCTCAAGGCTCAGTACTAGGGCCGTTACTTTTCACGCTTTATATGTTACCCTTGGGAAATATCATTAGGAAACACGGGGTTAGCTTTCACTGTTATGCTGATGATACTCAGCTCTATATTTCTTCACGGCCTGGTGAAACACACCAAATTGAGAAACTTATGGAATGCATAGTCGATATAAAAAACTGGATGACGAGTAATTTCTTACTGCTAAATTCTGAAAAAACAGAGGTGTTAATTATCGGACCTAAAACCCCCACAAGTAATAACCTAGAACACTGTCTAACACTTGATGGCTGCTCTGTAAATTCTTCGTCATCAGTCAGGAACCTAGGTGTGCTATTTAATAGTAATCTCTCCTTTGACAGCCACGTTTCTAGCATTTGTAAAACTGCATTTTTTTCATCTTAAAAATATATCTAAACTGAGACCTATGCTCTCAATGTCAAATGCAGAAACATTAATTCATGCGTTTATGACCTCAAGGTTAGATTATTGTAATGCTTTATTGGGTGGTTGTTCTGCACGCTTAATAAACAAATTACAGATGGTTCAAAATGCAGCAGCTAGAGTTCTTACTAGAACCAGGAAGTATGACCACATTAGCCCGGTTCTGTCAACACTGCACTGGCTCCCTACTAAACATCGTATAGATTTTAAAATCTTGTTAATTACTTATAAAGCCCTAAATGGTTTAGCTCCTCAGTACTTGAGTGAGCTCTTATTGCATTATAGTCCTTCACGTCCGCTGCGCTCTCAAAACTCTGGCCATTTGATAATACCTAGAATATCAAAATCAACTGCGGGCGGCAGATCTTTTTCCTATTTAGCGCCCAAACTCTGGAACAATCTACCAAACACTGTTCGGGATGCAGACACACTCTGTCAGTTTAAATCTAGATTAAAGACCCACCTTTTTAACCTGACATACACCTAACACACTACTACACTTCTATTATTCAAATCCGTTAAAGGATTGTTAGGCTGCATTAATTAGATCAACCGGAACCGGGAACACTTCCCATAACACACGATGTACTCGTTACATCGTAAGAAGATTGGCATCTACGCTAATAGTTGTTTCTTTCTTATTCTGTTTCTCAGTCCGTGTCCGGATCAGATGGTGGATCGGCGCCGGGAGATGATGTCTGCGGCCCTGATCGTCAGCGATGAGCCCCAGAGACATATCCCCAGTGAAGACCTCGACTAAAATACAATAAAACTAAAAATAAAACAAATAATTAAAAATATAATAATAAAATACCTAACTACATAATACTATTATTGTTAGAAATTGCAACAATATAAAAATAGAAATATAATACATTTATACATTTAAAAATGTAATTAAAACAATAAGTAAACAATGAATAAACAATAATATCCTGGCCAGAGGAGAACTGGCCCCCCGACTGAGCCTGGTTTCTCCCAAGGTTTTTTTCTCCATTCTGTCTCAGAGGGAGTTTTGGTTCCTTGCCGCTGTCGCCTCTGGCTTGCTCAGTTGGGGACACTTAATTTCTAGCGATTATAGTAAATTTGATTTCACAGTTACTATTTAAACAAAACTTAGCTAGACAATGACATCTCCGAATTCAATAATGAAACGCCCTTAACTGAAAATTGAGTGTTTAATCTTATTATTATACATTACTGACACTCTATCCTCCAACTTGATACTGTTAAGTGCTTTGACACAATCTGTATTGTTAAAAGCGCTATATAAATAAAGGTGACTTGACTTGACTTGACATTACGGACTACAAGCCCCCACCACAGACCTGTGACAGCACCATCCCCCTGCTGAACGAGCTGAATGCCTTCTTTGCTCGCTTTGAGGCACAAAACAGCACCACTGCACAGAAGACTCCACCTCCTCCAGGCGACCAGATGATGACGCTGTCCCCGCACAGCGTGAGGAGATCCCTCAGCAGGATCAATGCACGCAAAGCTCCGGGTCCTGACAACATTCCTGGGCGTGTACTGAGAGACTGTGCAGTGGAACTCACTGATGTCTTCACAGACATTTTCAACATCTCACTAAGCCAGGCTGTTGTCCCCACATGCTTCAAAGCTACCACTATCATTCCAGTCCCGAAGAAGTCACCTCCATCCTGCTTCAATGACTACCGTCCAGTAGCACTCACTCCTATCCTCATGAAGTGCTTTGAACGGTTAGTCATGCAGCACATCAAGTCTGTCCTCCCCCCCTCCCTGGACCCCTTCCAGTTTGCATATAGGTCCAATCGCTCGACCGATGATGCCATCGCCACTGCCCTCCACCCAGCCCTCACACACCTAGACAAAACGGACACGTATGTCAGATTGCTGTTCATAGACTTCAGTTCAGCATTCAACACAATCATCCCTCAACAGCTCATCCATAAACTGGTCCAGCTGGGGCTCAATACGTCGCTGTGCAACTGGCTGTTGGACTTTCTGACCGGGAGACCTCAGGCAGTACGGGTCGGCAGTAACACATCCAGCACCATCACACTGAACACAGGGGCCCCCCAAGGATGTGTGCTGAGCCCCCTCCTCTTCACTCTGCTGACCCACGACTGTACACCGTCACACAACTCCAACCGCTTCATTAAATTTGCGGATGACACGACTGTGGTGGGTCTCATCAGCAACAGAGATGAGACAAACTACAGGAGCGAGGTGAGCCGCCTGGCCGGGTGGTGCAGTGACAACAATCTCTCTCTGAATGTGGAGAAGACGAAGGAGATTGTCGTTGACTTCAGGAGAGTGCACACTCTATGGCAAGCCGTTTTGACATTTATTTCTTCTCAGGATATGTATTTTTGATATCAACAATTTAATTTTCACTAGTTAAAATGTTCATTCTTGATATCAGGAATTGTATTTCTACTAGTAACAATTGTAATTTTTGATATCAGCAATACATTTCCACTAGTAACAATGTTAATTCTTGATATCAACAACTACATTTTCACTAGTTAAAATGCCAATTATTGAGATCAACAATTACATTTCTACTAGTAAAAACTATCATTTTTACATTTACATTTACATTTACATTTAGTCATTTGGCAGACGCTTTTATCCAAAGCGACTTACAATTGGGGAGTACATAAAGCGATTCATCATGAAGAGGCAATCAGACAGAGGAAGTGCTCGTAACACCAAGTCTCAGTCATTGTTCAAATAAGTACAAGCTAGCAAGGGAAGGAGAGAAAGATAAAAGGGAAAGTTTTTTTTTTTTTTTTTTTTTTTTAAAGTTTAGGATGAAGTCAAGTAGTACCGAAAGAGATGAGTCTTCAGTTGTTGCTTGAAGATTGACAGGGATCCAGCATTCCGGATAGGGGTGGGAAGATTATTCCACCATCCAGGAATGGTGAATGAGAATGTTCTGGAGAGTGATTTTGAGCCTCTCTGTGATGGTACCACAAGGCGTCGCTCACTAGCAGATCTCAGACTTCTGGAGGGGATGTAGATTTGTAATAGTGCGTGGAAGTAGGAGGGTGCTGAGCCTGTGGTCGTTCTGTATGCAAGCATCAGTGTCTTGAACTTGATGCGAGCTGCCACTGGTAGCCAGTGCAGTGAGATGAAGAGAGGTGTAACATGGGTTCTTTTGGGCTCATTGAAGACCAGTCGTGCCGCTGCATTCTGAATCATTTGTAGAGGTTTGATTGTGTTTGATGGAAGACCAGCCAGAAGGGCATTGCAGTAGTCCAGCCTAGAAATGACAAGGGCCTGGACAAGAAGTTGCGCAGCATGCTCTGTCAGGAAGGGCCTGATTTTTCTGATGTTGTGTAGCGCAAACCTGCAAGATCGAGCAGTCTTTGCAATGTGCTCTTTGAAGGTCAGCTGGTCATCAAAGATTACACCAAGATTTCTGACCGAAGTTGATGGGGTAATTATTGATGTGCCTAATTGAATCGAGAAGTCATGCTGTAGAGTCGGAGTGGCAGGGACGACAAGTAGCTCAGTCTTTGCCAGGTTGAGCTGTAGGTGATGTTCTTTCATCCATGCCGAGATGTCCGCCAGGCAGCCTGAGATCCGTGCAGCTACCGTTGTATCATCTGGTTGAAAAGAGAGATAGAGCTGTGTGTCATCTGTGTGGTAGGAGAAGCCATGTGCCTGTATGATGGGTCCCAGTGATGTAGTGTATGTTGAGAAGAGGAGGGGTCCAAGAACCGATCCCTGAGGAACCCCAGTGACCAGTTGATGTGCTTTGGATACCTCCCCACCCCAGGCCACCCTGAAGGACCTACCGGTGAGATAGGATTCAAACCAGCGAAGTGGAATCCCAGTGATGCCCAGCGATGAGAGGGTGGACAGGAGGATCTGATGATTAACAGTGTCAAAAGCAGCAGAAAGATCGAGCAGAATGAGGACTGATGATTTGGAATTGGCCTTTGCGACTCTAAGGGCTTCAGTGACTGAGAGTAGCGCAGTCTCTGTTGAATGGCCACTCCTGAAACCTGACTGTTTATCATCCAGTTTGTTGTACTGTGAAAGGAACAGTGAGAGCTGGTTGAAGACAACTCGTTCGAGTGTTTTCGCTACGAATGGAAGGAGAGAGACAGGTCTGTAGTTTTCTAAAAGAGAAGTGTTTAATGTAGGTTTTTTGAGCAGTGGGGTTACCCGGGCCTGCTTGTACGCTGTGGGGAAGATGCCAGTGCGGAGAGATGTGTTGATAATGTGTGTGAGTGCCGGTAAGAGTGTGGGAGAGATTGCTTGGAGAAGGTGAGAGGGGATTGGGTCAAGAGGACATGTTGTAGGATGGCAGGAGAGGAGAAGTTTGGATACTTCCGCCTCGGTGAGGGGACAGAAGGAGAAGATGGGAGTTTGAGCAGTGGATGTGGTTGGTTGGAGGTCCTGTGTGTGTGGAGTTGAGAACTGGTTACCGATTGTTCTAGTTTTGTCGGTGAAAAAAGTGGCAAAGTCGTCAGCTGTTATAGAAGTGGTGGGCGGTGGTGGAGGGGGACAGAGGAGAGAATTAAATGTTCTGAAGAGATCACGCATGTCTGGAGCACTGTTGATCTTGTTGTGGAAGTGTGAGGATTTGGCAGTGTGGACTTCAGTAGAGAAAGACGAAAGCAAAGACTGATACCTAGTCAGGTCCGACGGATCGTTTGATTTGCGCCATTTTCTCTCTGCCGTTCTGAGTGTGGTCCGATGCTCACGAAGAACATCGGATAACCAGGGGTTAGAAGGGGCAGCCCGTGCTGGCCTGGAGGAGAGAGGACAAATGTCGTCTAGACAAGAGGTTAAGGTAGAGCATAAAGTGTCAGTAGCTGCATTCACATCCAGAGATGTGAAATGGATAGGTGAGGGAAGAGAGGAGGATACTACAGAGGAAAGAAGGGTGGGGGAAAGGGAGCGTAGATTACGTCTGAAAGTAACCGGTAAGGGAGCTGGTGGCACCTGGGTAGAAAAATGTAAGGTAAATGTAATGAAGAAATGGTCAGAGATATGTAGTGGTTGTACCAGAATGTTATCTGTAGTACAGTTGCGTGTGTAAATTAAATCAAGTTGGCTGCCTGATTTGTGCGTGCTAGTAGTGGTAAGGCGTTTGAGATCAAATGAAGCTAGGAGTGAATGGAAGTCTGTAGCATAAGTCCTGTCTAGGTGAATGTTGAAATCGCCAAAGACTAGGAGTGGAGTGCCATCCTCCATGAAAGAGGACAGCATGCCGTCCAGCTCCTCTAGGAAGGTAGCTAGAGTTTGGCCAGGGGGACGGTAGATTAGTACTATCTGGAGTTTTATAGGAGCCGTTACAGTAATCGCATGATGAGATTCAAATGAGTTGTGATTGCCTAGGGGAGAATGGGTTGAGTATTTCCATTTGTTTGAAATGAGCAGACCAGTGCCCCCACCCCGGCCAACCTGCCTTGGGGTGTGAGAGAAAGAGAAATTTTGAGAGAGAGCAGCCGGGGTAGCGGAGTCTTCTGGACGAATCCAGGTCTCAGTCAAGCCCAAGATGCTGATAGTGGATTGTAAGGAAAAAGCAGAAATGAAGTCAGCTTTGTTGACAGCTGACTGGCAATTCCAAAGACCCACAGAGAAAGAAAGAGGTGCAGTAGAAGATGTTGCGATCGGCGCAGGTTAGCAGGATTACGTTGCCGTCTGCGTGTGATTTTGGAGCGTGGTTGGGAGAGAACCGGAATGGTTTCGAAACACATGATAGAGGTGGAGGGATAGAGGATATGGAAGGAGAGTGTGTGAGGGAAGATAGAAATGATACTTAAGTGTGTGCTCGGTGTCGTTGCTCGGTTGAAGTCGCGCAGGAGAAGTCGTCTGTCTTTACACTCGTTGGTCTTCACACGAGGAGGCTGAGCACGATGGCTGAACGCTTACGCAGACGCTTCCGCGTCAGCGCACAGACGTCAAATAAATACGGTCTAGGAGACTAGAGTGAAAAAAAGCTGCGGCCGGCTTCTGCTCAGCACAGCCAATAACCTTAAAGGAGTGCTAATTGCTGGATACGAAACTAAACACTTTGCACAATCACACACGCTCGTTCTTAGCTGAGGTGCAAATTATTCAAATTGCCAGCAAGTGCAATCAAACATATAAACCTCAACGAAAATGCACAATAGAAATAGGTAGGAAACGAAGTATTCCTTCCTAGCAGCAAGTAAATAATTTAAACAACAGAACTGCGAAAAAGTATTACAAACTTACGCGAGCTGCCGTCCTTCTCTTCTGGTGACTAATCGGCTTTCCCAACTTATAACAGCCACCAAGCAGTTTAAATACTTAACAGTCGCTGAGGCCGGCTTCTGCTCAGCACAGCCAATAACCTTAAAGGAGTGCTAATTGCTGGATACGAAACTAAACACTTCGCACAATCACACACGCTCGTTCTTAGCTGAGGTGCAAATTATTCAAATTGCCAGCAAGTGCAATCAAACATATAAACCTCAACGAAAATGCACAATAGAAATAGGTAGGAAACGAAGTATTCCTTCCTAGCAGCAAGTAAATAATTTAAACAACAGAACTGCGAAAAAGTATTACAAACTTACGCGAGCTGCCGTCCTTCTCTTCTGGTGACTAATCGGCTTTTTGATATCAAGAATTGTATTTTCACTAGTTAAATGTCACCATAGGCTTCCATTCAAAATCAATTGTTGATATCAACAACTTAGTTCTTGATATCAACAACTTAGTTCTTGATATCAGCAATTTAGTTCTTGATATCAACAATTAAGTTGTTGATATCAAGAACTAAGTTGTTGATATCAAGAACTAAGTTGTTGATATCAAAAATTACCTTCCCAATTGATATCAACAATTAACATTTTAACTAGTGACAATTAATTCTTGATATCAAGAACTAAGTTGTTGATATCAAGAATTAAATTGTTGATATCAAGAACTAAGTTGTTGATATCAACAATTAAGTTGTTGATATCTGTAATAGTTTTGTCGCCCTTTTAACATTTATTGTTTAAATTGTTGATATCAACAACTTAGTTCTTGATATCAACAACTTAGTTCTTGATATCAACAACTTAGTTCTTGATATCAACAACGTAATTCTTGATATCAAGAACTTAGTTCTTGATATCAAGAACTTAGTTCTTGATATCAACAACTTGGTTCTTGATATCAAGAATTCCTTTTTGGATATGTGCATAGTAATGACTTCCTTTTTGGATATGTGCATAATTTAATGACGAGTGCCGCTCTTTATGAATGTGTATGGCGTATAGACGACAAGGTACAGAGCCCAAAAGAGAACGGCACATTCGATTGCCCTCTCATGAAAATAAAACGCTGCTGTAGGCTACTTTTAATAATTGTTTAGTTTTCATTGAGGCAAAAGCCGCTTATAAGAACTCCGCCTACCAACATGTCGGAGAATAAAACCTGTATAAAACCACTGGTCACCGTCAGCTTCAGTGGCTCAGTAGGTAGAGAACGCAGCAGTTGATTTTTGACGCGTTTGACCCGTGATCGATTCCGCCTTTTACCGACCTCTCTCTACTCTCTTTTTACATCCCGTATCACATAGGAAAGGCATTTAGAAAAAAAAAAATTAAGGAAATAATCGAATACTGGAAAATTACGTTATTGTTGGTTATGGTTAGGGTTAGTTTTAGGGGCGGAATCCAGTTAATAATTGTAGTAAAAAATATAATTTACACTCAATACGTTATTGTATAGCCTACTGTTTTATAGGCTAATGTAGCCTACTACAACACTGAGGTGCAGATATCACCCACTACTTGCAATAAGTAGTATAAACAGCATCAAATTAGTATAACTGCAAGAAAATGTTCCCATTATTAAATAGAATCTATTGCTAACAAAATATGCTATTTTCACTTAGTGTAAATAGAATTCATTGTATTCACTGAATTCAAATAGCCGTTGCCAAAATCAAATTCTAAACTATCAGCCATTTCAACTGGAAGATGTGATATTAATTTGATCCACTAGATAAGGATAAGGAATCTTGTAAGCCTATAGTCTTTTTCCCCGTTTTATTTAATATAATGCAATACATGTGTATAACTGTAGTGTAGCGAAAGTAGTTTCATATTATTAGTGTGCATAGCAATGTGTGCAATGCTCATAGATCATATGTGGTTTTTTTTTTACATTTATCCCAATAAAACACACTTGTCAAGTTTCCAGACATGATTATGATAAATAGTGCTGTACTATGAAGACACCATTTTATTTATCTCTTTTAAGATAACATAGTCTCTAAACACATTTATTGTTACAAAGTGAAACAACAACAAATATAGCCTAATAACAAAATAGCATAATAATAATAATAATAACAATAAGCAATTAGCCAGATGGGCAAGATTACATAATTTTTATTACACTTTATTTATTACACTTGAGTGCACTGTATGAAAAATGTGTTCAAGTGTGCTACAAGTGGTAACTAAATACATTTTTTAAACACAGAGGTAGTAGCCTATGTTAAAAGTGCATTTTAGTTCATATTTATGGTGTCTCAAAATACCACAGTCGATCTTAAGTTTATCTTAAGAAGTACTAAAGACTCATTTTTAGTATATTAAGTACAAAATTAGTTGTGATGATCCTGTGGCTAATTTTACACAATGATTACAAATTGGTCTCATTTTTAAAAAGGTTTCTATTTCATGAAAAAAATAGCCTTATTAAATGAACTATTATTTATATAAAATAAAATTCCTTCTGGGGCCTGAAATAGAGAATTTTGGTCAATAATGATCATTAAACAATATTTTGCTGCATGTGTTGTTGTGCTGGCACCTTGGCTGGTTTATGTCTGTCATGGATAAATAAGTATGACAATGAAACTGCCAGTAGGTGGCAGAAAGTCCCTGTTTCAATAAATTACTTACTGAATCATTCAAGTCAAAAGATTTGTTCAAAACGGCTGATTCAATTAGAAACGAAACAAGTGAGACCATCTGAATGGACCGTTGAATCACTGGCTCACTCGATTCGTTCAAAAACTGATTCATTCACGGAATGAAACCTTGTTGCTCTGTGCTGTTGTATAAAATTAATACCACATTTGTGCTCGCGGCCTCACAAACGTGCAGATATACGGAAAAGTACATTGCTTGTGCAATGAATATAAAAACGTAAAAACTCATAGCTGGGTATTTTTTGTTTCATTGCTGGAACTATAAGGGCATTCTAACTGTATTCTAATGGGCTTTTTTATTAGTATTAAACAGTACAAACATTACGACAGTACAGTTACAATTATACACAAAGACAAAATAAAATAAATAAAAAATTATAATAAAAATTCCAGAATATACACTCAGACTTGCCAGGGTTAACAAAAAAAATAAGGTAATAAAATTACATCTTAAGAAGACAAAAAGGATGAATACAGAGATACAGTTTTCATAGCTTTCAAATTAGCAGAATTTTGGATAGTTTCCACATACTTTATTCTAACGGGCTTCATCGCAGTGAATGCTTTTTTTTTTTTTTTCTCTAAGTTGGATAATGTCAGCTCTCCTATCGTCTCTCAGTCCCTACATTATGTCAGGAGAATGTCTAAAATAATACCTTCAGTTGTCTTATTTTTAAAAAACTTCAAAAGTTGCGTTTGAACCATTTTGCGCTAAAAATAACGAAAACAATTGCTTCCGCTTGTGCGCAGCTTGGCCAATCGCCGTTATTTAGTTTCTTAAATGATCATAAGTAGAGAATTTTAACATGTAATGTGCATGATCATTTTTACGTAATAGCCTACACAAAATTAATAATCCAAGGGGGGTGGTTAGGGGGGATGGTGGTTTTACAGAGGGGATGCTTTTTGTTCTTTTTTTTCACCAGGGGGATGCCATCCCCCATATCCCCCCTCAATTCGAGCCCTGTATAGGCCTATATATACATGGGCGGCGCTAGGAAGGGGCTAGCAGGTGCTCCAGCACCCCCAAGAAAAACCAAAGCACCCCCATAGCACCCCCATAAAAAATGAAATAAAATAAAAACATTTGACTCATTAAACAAATGCATAAATACTGCATTGCAATAACGTGATTTGCAGTCGCACGTAATGTCAGCATTTTATTTAAAAAATGGATCGGTTCCTTGTGCCAAGTAGTAGCCTACTGTTGGCCTGCCCCGACTAACGATTTTTCTAGTCAACTATTCGCACGTTTATATTAAGTTGATAGTATATAACCATTTAGGTTATTATTTATGCCTATTATTTAGGCATTTAGGCATATTATTCCGCGCTCAAACGCACGCATAACGCTTGCCGCAAAGCACCGACTAAAGTAATGATTATGAATGCATCGGGGAAAAATACATTTTAATTATTTATTAATAAACTAGTTCTTTCTCAGGCTCGCCATCTCCACAGTGGACCTGCCTTTAATAGAGAAATGCACCTATACGGACTACATAATCAGAGAAGATTTTTTTTTTATTATTAGGGCCCAAGCCAGTAAGGCGCAGGGCCCTATTGATTTCTGAAGGATTATTATTTTTAGGGCCCAAGCCAGTAAGGCGCAGGGCCCTATTGATTTCCAAAGGATTATTATTTTTTTTTATTTTTTTTTTTTTATTTTTTATTCAACCATCCGGGCACTTTTGGGGGCCTTAACATGCTCAAAAACTCTTGAAAATTCGCACACACGTTGGAACCTGTTGGCGTCCGGACGCCACAGAGGCTGGGACCCGGGCGTGGCACAGGGGCTCTACGGCGCCCCCTAGAACACAGTTTGAAAACTTGATGTATAGCTCACACATACTTGCACGTATTCATATGAAACTCGGTACACATATAGATCTCATTGAGCCGAACAAATTTCACGCTGCATGTCATAAGCTCCGCCCAACAGGAAGTCGGCTATTCAGGGCTGTTTAAAAAAGCATGCTCTGGAATTTGATATACTCCTCTGAAGATTACCACCCGATTGCCACCAAACTCGGAGAACATGATCTCAAGACATTGGGGACGCAAAATTGCCAGGATATTTTTGATATCTCGAACGGTTTGCCCGTGGCGAGGCGATGAATTTATGGCGAAAAATGAGAGAAGGAAGCGTCTAATAACATCCACATACATTGTCTGATTTTGATCAAACTTCAGGGTTTTGTTCGTTGTATGATGCCGAGCGCATAGATGTGACTATTATGAGTCAAAGTTATAGCGCCACCAACTGGCAGCAGGAAGTGTGTCGTTTTCAAAATGCTTTGAATTCAGCATCTTATTTTTAATCGATTTGCTTCAAACTTCATCAGAATAATGTCAAAACACGGCCGATGTAAAACTGTGAAGGGAATATTGATATCTAAAATACTGTTGCCATGGCAACGTTTCAAACTTGAAAATTTGTTTCTGGTGATTTTGAAGCAGATAACATGTTTAGAATGTCATGAAACTCAACACACATATGAGTATTAATGTTAGTTAGACACTGGAAAAAGCTCATAAACGGGCGTGGAAGAGGCGCTCTATAGCGCCACCTTTTGTCAAAAATGGGGGGGTTAGTTTTAGCTACAGACACCAAACTCGGTACATAAATTGTTCTAATCAAGCCGGACAACTTTCTAATTTACACTCATTAGCTATGACCAACAGGAAGCCGGCTATCTTTTTTTTTAATGTCATTTTCGGGGGGAAACAAGCTGTAAATAAATTCATACTCCTCCAAGCAGAAACAAGTAGTTCACACCAAACTTTGTCAACATGATGCCAATATACTGTAGATGCTAAATTGCTAAGGGATTTAGGATATCTTGAACGGTGTATTAATGGCGATTTGTTAAAGTTACAGTAAAAAAGAGCAGTTATTTTCTTATATCTTTAAAGTGCAGCTTCCAAACACTTCAAAACTTTTTACATACATAGAACAAGTCATTCTGAAGAAGTATGATTAGTTTCATGACTTTACAAAAGGTCTATGAATAACAGAAAATTAATAAACTATCAAGACATTTGATCACATTGGCTCTGTGTATGTGTGGGGGATGGGTGAGTATGTGTGTTAAGTGTGAGTGTGAGGAGGTGGGTGAGAGAGACAGACAGAGAGAGAGAGACTTTTAAACATCTCTTTAATCACTAGAAAAAAATCAATCAGTATTTATTTATTTAATTATACGTTTTATTTTATTTTATTTATTTATTTAATTATTCATTTTATTTTATTTTATTTTATTTTATTATTTTTTATTTTTTGCATTATAGCTTAAGAAGGCCTTATCTTTTTCTGTCAGTCTTAGGGACAAAAAAATTAAAAATCCAAGAACCAGTTAATTTGTAGTGCACTGACAACATAGTTTTATATAATTAAGTTAATAATAATATTAATTACAACATAAAAAATATATTTTTTAAATCTTACACGTGGACTTATACATTTTTGTGCTGCAAATAATAATTTGAAACTCATTTGATACTGACCTATGACATCCTGTGAAATGACATCTGAACTTACATCATCTCATGGATGTAACAGTAAAACAGTTCAGCTCACAGATGAAGACTATGATGAAATGCAGGCAAAACTATTTCACAAATGCTTATAGATCATTAAAATAATTATTAAAAATGGTAATAGATCATAAAAAGTGTTGGCAAAAATTTACAATAAGGTCTCTTTGGTTAACATTATGTAATGCATTAACTAACATGAACTAACAATGAACAATCTATGTTTAGATCATTTATTAATATTTTTAATGTTAGTTAATACTAACATTAAAAAATATTAATTTTATGTTAATTCACATATATAAACTAATGATCAGATACAACTTTAAATTTTAGATTTTTCTTATGTTGTAATTAACATAATTATTAACCTAATTATATAAAACTATGTTGTCAGTGCCCTACAAATTAACTGGTTCTTGGATTTTTATTTTTTTTTTGTCTCTAAGACTGACAGAAAAAGATAAGGCCTAGGAGATTTCTTAAGCTATAATGCAAAAAATAAAAAAAATAAAAAATTACATAAAATAAAATGAATAATTAAATAAATAAATACTGATTTATTTTCTTGAGCTTCCCCTCTTTGAAAGACCAGCAGCCGCCACTGATATATATATATATATATATATATATATATATATATATATATATAAAACATTAGTTAATGCATTGACGAACATGAACTAAAAAGGAACAATATATTTTAAAATAATTTATTAATCTTATTTAATGTTAGTTAATACTAACATTAAAAATATTATTTTTATGTTAATTCACAGTACATAAACTAATGTTAAGATACAACTTTATATTTTAATAATGTATTAATATTTTTTTTTACTTAACATTAATTAACATTAATACATTTTTATATAATTATTGTTCATGTTAACTAGAATAGTTAAATAATATCGTTTTTAACATTAATTTATTCGAAACTAACCAACTAAGTATGAACAACCATTGTTTTACTATATTTCTTAAAAACAAATTCTAAAAAATAAAGTAAAAAAATCTTTATGTTAGTTCATGGTACAGTAACTGATGTACATTAACCAGACATTTTAATTAATAATGTAGTAGTCAATTTTGAACATATCATTAACCAAGATTCATAAGTGCTATAAAAATATTGTTCATGTTAACTTACATAATGTTAAAAACTAAAAACGTATTGAAAAGTGGTACAAAAGTTTTATGTTGTTCTTTGTGTGTGTGCGAGTGAGTGAGTGTGAGAGAGGATAGAGAGAGACTAAAATTAATAAAAGCTATATAAATATTGTTCATATGAATTAATATAGTTAATGTTAATATCTGAAACCTTATTGAAAGTGTTACCAAAGTTTTATATATTGTTGTGTGCATATGTGTGTGTGTGTATGTGTCTTTCACAGTATTGACAGTTTGGATTAACCCTTTAGTTGCTGTATCCCTAAAAAACAGACTGCCAGAGGGTTACTGTAAATGCATGTGCCAGCTGTGCCACTTTTTCGTGATGCCACCAGGATGGCGGTTGCACTGACGGCTTGGGCCCGCCATCGCTGCTTGCAGCTATATTTAGGGCCCAAGCCAGTAAGGCGCAGGGCCCTATTGATTTCCAAAGGATTATTATTTTTTTTATTTTTTTTTTTTTATTTTTTATTCAACCATCCGGGCACTTTTGGGGGCCTTAACATGCTCAAAAACTCTTGAAAATTCGCACACACGTTGGAACCTGTTGGCGTCCGGACGCCACAGAGGCTGGGACCCGGGCGTGGCACAGGGGCTCTACGGCGCCCCCTAGAACACAGTTTGAAAACTTGATGTATAGCTCACACATACTTGCACGTATTCATATGAAACTCGGTACACATATAGATCTCATTGAGCCGAACAAATTTCACGCTGCATGTCATAGGCTCCGCCCAACAGGAAGTCGGCTATTCAGGGCTGTTTAAAAAAGCATGCTCTGGAATTTGATATACTCCTCTGAAGATTACCACCCGATTGCCACCAAACTCGGTGAACATGATCTCAAGACATTGGGGACGCAAAATTGCCAGGATATTTTTGATATCTCGAACGGTTTGCCCGTGGCGAGGCGATGAATTTATGGCGAAAAATGAGAGAAGGAAGCGTCTAATAACATCCACATACATTGTCTGATTTTGATCAAACTTCAGGGTTTGTTCGTTGTATGATGCCGAGCGCATAGATGTGACTATTATGAGTCAAAGTTATAGCGCCACCAACTGGCAGCAGGAAGTGTGTCATTTTCAAAATGCTTTGAATTCAGCATCTTATTTTTAATCGATTTGCTTCAAACTTCATCAGAATAATGTCAAAACACGGCCGATGTAAAACTGTGAAGGGAATATTGATATCTAAAATACTGTTGCCATGGCAACGTTTCAAACTTGAAAATTTGTTTCTGGTGATTTTGAAGCAGATAACATGTTTAGAATGTCATGAAACTCAACACACATATGAGTATTAATGTTAGTTAGACACTGGAAAAAGCTCATAAACAGGCGTGGAAGAGGCGCTCTATAGCGCCACCTTTTGTCAAAAATGGGGGGGTTAGTTTTAGCTACAGACACCAAACTCGGTACATAAATTGTTCTAATCAAGCCGGACAACTTTCTAATTTACACTCATTAGCTATGACCAACAGGAAGCCGGCTATCTTTTTTTTAATGTCATTTTCGGGGGGAAACAAGCTGTAAATAAATTCATACTCCTCCAAGCAGAAACAAGTAGTTCACACCAAACTTTGTCAACATGATGCCAATATACTGTAGATGCTAAATTGCTAACGGATTTAGGATATCTTGAACGGTGTATTAATGGCGATTTGTTAAAGTTACAGTAAAAAAGAGCAGTTATTTTCTTATATCTTTAAAGTGCAGCTTCCAAACACTTCAAAACTTTTTACATACATAGAACAAGTCATTCTGAAGAAGTATGATTAGTTTCATGACTTTACAAAAGGTCTATGAATAACAGAAAATTAATAAACTATCAAGACATTTGATCACACTGGCTCTGTGTATGTGGGGGGATGGGTGAGTATGTGTGTTAAGTGTGAGTGTGAGGAGGTGGGTGAGAGAGACAGACAGAGAGAGAGACACAGAGAGAGAGAGACTTTTAAACATCTCTTTAATCACTAGAAAAAAATCAATCAGTATTTATTTATTTAATTATACGTTTTATTTTATTTTATTTATTTATTTATTTATTTAATTATTCATTTTATTTTATTTTATTTTATTATTTTTTATTTTTTGCATTATAGCTTAAGAAATCTCCTAGGCCTTATCTTTTTCTGTCAGTCTTAGGGACAAAAAAAATATAAAATCCAAGAACCAGTTAATTTGTAGGGCACTGACAACATAGTTTTATATAATTAAGTTAATAATTTATTCACCACACATATAATATTTTTAATTTAATTTTTTTTCATTTCAAATTTGCACGTCAGACCTGGACACACATGATTGTCTGTATTGCATAGTGTTTTTGCTATTTTGTACATTGCCTATTTGTATATTTGTATATTGTTCTTTTGTTGTCTGTGTCCTGTCCCGTTGCTGTCATTCTGTTGCACTGTGGAGCTTTGTCACTATAACAAATTCCTCATATGTGTAAACATACCTGGCCAATAAAGCTCATTCTGATTCTGATAATCATGTTAATTACAACATAAACAAAATCTAAAGATACATACACGTGGTCTTACAACTTTCTAATTTACACTCATTAGCTACGACCAACAGGAAGTCGGCTACATTTATTTTAATGTGGGTATTTTGAAATATCAGGCTGTAAATAAATTCATACTCCTCCAAGCAGAAACAAGTAGTTCACACCAAACTTTGTCAACATGATGCCAAGATACTGAAGATGCTAAATTGCTAACGGATTTAGGATACCTTGAACGTGTGTATTAATGGCGATTTATTAAAGTTACAGTAAAAAAGAGAGCAGTCATTTCATATCTTTAAAGTGCAGCTTCCAAACACTTCAAAACTTTTTACATACATAGAGCAAGTCATTCTGAAGAAGTATGGTTAATTTCATGACTTTACAAAAGGTCTATGAATAACAGAAAATAAAAAAATCTATCAGACATCTGATGTGTTTGCACTATGGTGTGTGTGGGGGTGGATGGGTGTTTCTCTGTCTGTGTGTGTGTGTGTGTGTGTTGAGTGTGGAAGTGAGGAGCTGGGTGAGGGAGAGAGAGACAGACAGAGACATTTAAACATCTTTTTAACCACAAGAAATAAAGATCAATCAGTATTTATTTATTTATTTAATTTATTTATTGCATTACAGCTTAAGAATTCTCTAAGGCCTTATCCTATTCTGCCCGTTTTAGGGACAAAATAAATCCTAGAACCAGTTAATTTGTAAGGCACTGACAACATAATTTTATATAATTAGGTTAATAATAATATTAATTACAACATAAAAAATATATTTTTTAAATCTTACACGTGGACTTATACATTTTTGTGCTGCAAATAATAATTTGAAACTCATTTGATACTGACCTATGACATCCTGTGAAATGACATCTGAACTTACATCATCTCATGGATGTAACAGTAAAACAGTTCAGCTCACAGATGAAGACTAGATGAAATGCAGGCAAAACTATTTCACAAATGCTTATAGATCATTAAAATAATTATTAAAAATGGTAATAGATCATAAAAAGTGTTGGCAAAAATTTACAATAAGGTCTCTTTGGTTAACATTATGTAATGCATTAACTAACATGAACTAACAATGAACAATCTATGTTTAGATCATTTATTAATATTTTTAATGTTAGTTAATACTAACATTAAAAAATATTAATTTTATGTTAATTCACATATATAAACTAATGATCAGATACAACTTTAAATTTTAAATTTAGATTTTTCTTATGTTGTAATTAACATAATTATTAACCTAATTATATAAAACTATGTTGTCAGTGCCCTACAAATTAACTGGTTCTTGGATTTTTTTTTTTTTTTTTGTCTCTAAGACTGACAGAAAAAGATAAGGCCTAGGAGATTTCTTAAGCTATAATGCAAAAAATAAAAAAAATAAAAAATTACATAAAATAAAATGAATAATTAAATAAATAAATACTGATTTATTTTCTTGAGCTTCCCCTCTTTGAAAGACCAGCAGCCGCCACTGATATATATATATATAAAACATTAGTTAATGCATTGACGAACATGAACTAAAAAGGAACAATATATTTTAAAATAATTTATTAATCTTATTTAATGTTAGTTAATACTAACATTAAAAATATTATTTTTATGTTAATTCACAGTACATAAACTAATGTTAAGATACAACTTTATATTTTAATAATGTATTAATATTTTTTTTTACTTAACATTAATTAACATTAATACATTTTATATAATTATTGTTCATGTTAACTAGAATAGTTAAATAATATCGTTTTTAACATTAATTTATTCGAAACTAACCAACTAAGTATGAACAACCATTGTTTTACTATATTTCTTAAGAAAACAAATTCTAAAAAATAAAGTAAAAAAATCTTTATGTTAGTTCATGGTACAGTAACTGATGTACATTAACCAGACATTTTAATTAATAATGTAGTAGTCAATTTTGAACATATCATTAACCAAGATTCATAAGTGCTATAAAAATATTGTTCATGTTAACTTACATAATGTTAAAAACTAAAAACTTATTGAAAAGTGGTACAAAAGTTTTATGTTGTTCTTTGTGTGTGTGCGAGTGAGTGAGTGTGAGAGAGGATAGAGAGAGACTAAAATTAATAAAAGCTATATAAATATTGTTCATATGAATTAATATAGTTAATGTTAATATCTGAAACCTTATTGAAAGTGTTACCAAAGTTTTATATATTGTTGTGTGCATATGTGTGTGTGTGTATGTGTCTTTCACAGTATTGACAGTTTGGATTAACCCTTTAGTTGCTGTATCCCTAAAAAACAGACTGCCAGAGGGTTACTGTAAATGCATGTGCCAGCTGTGCCCCTTTTTCGTGATGCCACCAGGATGGCGGTTGCACTGACGGCTTGGGCCCGCCATCGCTGCTTGCAGCTATATTTAGGGCCCAAGCCAGTAAGGCGCAGGGCCCTATTGATTTCCTAAGGATTATTTTTTTTTTTTTTTTTTTTTTTTTTTTTATTCAACCATCCGGGCACTTTTGGGGGCCTTAACATGCTCAAAAACTCTTGAAAATTCGCACACACGTTGGAACCTGTTGGCGTCCGGACGCCACAGAGGCTGGGACCCGGGCGTGGCACAGGGGCTCTACGGCGCCCCCTAGAACACAGTTGAAAACTTGATGTATAGCTCACACATACTTGCACGTATTCATATGAAACTCGGTACACATATAGATCTCATTGAGCCGAACAAATTTCACGCTGCATGTCATAAGCTCCGCCCAACAGGAAGTCGGCTATTCAGGGCTGTTTAAAAAAGCATGCTCTGGAATTTGATATACTCCTCTGAAGATTACCACCCGATTGCCACCAAACTCAGTGAACATGATCTCAAGACATTGGGGACGCAAAATTGCCAGGATATTTTTGATATCTCGAACGGTTTGCCCGTGGCGAGGCGATGAATTTATGGCGAAAAATGAGAGAAGGAAGCGTCTAATAACATCCACATACATTGTCTGATTTTGATCAAACTTCAGGGTTTTGTTCGTTGTATGATGCCGAGCGCATAGATGTGACTATTAGGAGTCAAAGTTATAGCGCCACCAACTGGCAGCAGGAAGTGTGTCATTTTCAAAATGCTTTGAATTCAGCATCTTATTTTTAATCGATTTGCTTCAAACTTCATCAGAATAATGTCAAAACACGGCCGATGTAAAACTGTGAAGGGAATATTGATATCTAAAATACTGTTGCCATGGCAACGTTTCAAACTTGAAAATTTGTTTCTGGTGATTTTGAAGCAGATAACATGTTTAGAATGTCATGAAACTCAACACACATATGAGTATTAATGTTAGTTAGACACTGGAAAAAGCTCATAAACGGGCGTGGAAGAGGCGCTCTATAGCGCCACCTTTTGTCAAAAATGGGGGGGTTAGTTTTAGCTACAGACACCAAACTCGGTACATAAATTGTTCTAATCAAGCCGGACAACTTTCTAATTTACACTCATTAGCTACGACCAACAGGAAGCTGGCTATCTTTTTTTTTAATGTCATTTTCGGAGGGGAAACAAGCTGTAAATAAATTCATACTCCTCCAAGCAGAAACAAGTAATTCACAAAACTTTGTCAACATGATGCCAATATACTGTAGATGCTAAATTGCTAACGGATTTAGGATATCTTGAACGGTGTATTAATGGCGATTTGTTAAAGTTACAGTAAAAAAGAGCAGTTATTTTCTTATATCTTTAAAGTGCAGCTTCCAAACACTTCAAAACTTTTTACATACATAGAACAAGTCATTCTGAAGAAGTATGATTAGTTTCATGACTTTACAAAAGGTCTATGAATAACAGAAAATTAATAAACTATCAAGACATTTGATCACACTGGCTCTGTGTATGTGGGGGGATGGGTGAGTATGTGTGTTAAGTGTGAGTGTGAGGAGGTGGGTGAGAGAGACAGACAGAGAGAGAGACACAGAGAGAGAGAGAGACTTTTAAACATCTCTTTAATCACTAGAAAAAAATCAATCAGTATTTATTTATTTAATTATACGTTTTATTTTATTTTATTTATTTTTTATTTATTTAATTATTCATTTTATTTTATTTTAATTTTTTATTTTTATTTTTTGCATTATAGCTTAAGAAATCTCCTAGGCCTTATCTTTTTCTGTCAGTCTTAGGGACAAAAAAATATAAAAATCCAAGAACCAGTTAATTTGTAGGGCACTGACAACATAGTTTTATATAATTAAGTTAATAATTTATTCACCACACATATAATATTTTTAATTTAATTTTTGTTAATTATATAATAAGGTTAATAATTATGTTAATTACAAATAACATTTTATGTTTTATGAAAATCATAAATCATAAAAAGATAAAATCATAAAAGATTTTATGTTAATGTTTTTACTTAACATTAATTAACATTAATACATTTTAGATCATTACTGTTCATGTTAACTAGTATAGTTCAATAATATCATTTTTTTAACATTAATTTATTCGAAACTAACCAACTAAGTATGAACAACCATTGTTTTACTATATTTCTTAAGAAAACAAATTCTAAAAAATAAAGTAAACAAATCTTTGTTAGTTCATGGTACAGTAACTGATGTACATTAACCAGAAACTTTAATTAATAATGTAGTAGTCAATTTTGAACATTTCATTAACCAAGAATCATAAGTGCTATAAAAATATTGGGTAACACTTCATAATAACTGCACGCTATGAATCATTAGGTAAGCATTAGTAAATAGTTAGTTCATCCTTTATTAGCATTGTCCCACATTAATAGTCATTACTAAGCAGTTTATAAATACAGCTATAAATGCCTTGCTCTTTATTTATTAGGCATATCTATTACAAAGGAGATTTAAAGGCTCAGTTATCTTCCTAACAGAAAAATAAACAACCACAACACAGAGGGATAGAGAACTCAGAAATATTTTTTTTTCAAGATGCAAATAATGAAACTGTACACTTGAATATTTACTTTAATTTATTTTTTTCAATGAAATTGCAGAGGTTTATTTTTCATTTTTTATCAAGTGTACAGTCACCTTGCATCTTGAAAAAATATTTATGTGTTCTGTATCCCTCTGTGTTGTGTTTGTTTAACTTTTCTTTTTGGGAGATAAATGAGCTTTTAAATCTCCTTTGTAAATGCTTTATAATATATAAATAGTCCTCACTTTAGATGAGCTCACACAAATAGATGGCTGGCAACTACTAAATGTTTTATAACTACCTGACTTAATCATGAATTAAAGCAGGAATATGTGTTAATAAAGCATTTATTAAACATTGAGCAATTATTATGATGTGTCTAAATAATAAGATTTATAAATGTACATTTAAATAGTTTATTAATCATTTACTTACACTTTCTAAATGATCTTATGAACCACTCACAATAATATATACGTACTGATGCTAATTAATATAGTTAATGTTAAAAACTGAAACCTTATTGTAAAGTGTTACTAAAGTTTTATATATTGTTCTGTCAGTGGCGGCTCCAGGATTTTTTTGTTGGGGGTGCTAAGGGGGGGGCTTAACAGTTCAGAGCGGGTGATAAAATCTAATTAAATTGAGAGAAAATAATGACGCCTAACTTTTAGCTATATTTTTTTTATATACAGCAGCTTCGAAAAAGGCATATTTAACTTTTTTCCTGTGGTATTAAACTTCACATATGCCACTGTTATTAGTAATATAACTTCTAATGCCAACTGCCAAATATGACACTTACAAAGTAATATAATTATTTATGAATATAGAAAAGAAAGAAATTTGGGATTTTTTCTTTTTTCATTGTTTTCTTTTATTTATTTATTTATTTATTTAAGTTATCTTTATTTTTTTACACATATCTAGTATTTTTTTCTGACCATCAAGTGTCAGTCAATCAATGCCAACTGTTAGGAAAACATGGTAAATTCTAACCATTTACAATAGATAGTGCCGACAATTCATACAACTATTTCCACACTGGCACACATTGCGGGAGATAACCTTCCGTGCTGATTTGCATCATATCATGTGTAGATGATAGCCAGAGATAGGTCATTGTAAAAAGCTTCAAAAATGGCAATATTAAGAGGATTTAGCATTTCCAATTAATGTAGGCCTGTTACATTCTTCTTATTATTAGGCCTATTATTATTATTAGATTATCTTTTATTATTAAATTACATTAAATTATTTCCCCGCAATAATTCATAGCTCATCACCGCATGATGCGCTGTGAGAATAATAAAATAGGCTAGCTTACTCCTCATTGAAAATGTTTTAAAAACTTTTTTTAAAACAGGTCTATTAATTTATACAATGAATTATAGGCCTATAATTATAACACTGCACTCATCAATGAAAATTCAGAGCAGCTTTATTTCATGCACCGATTTTCAAAAACAACCTGTTTAACGCGAACTATGTTTCTTTTCATGTTTTTTACTATACGAGCCACAAGAGAAATATTAAGGGAATAATTTGAGACAGTTATATACCGTTATCAGCATATGTTAAAATAGATTCGTCTCTCGTTGTCTCAGAGAGAATATGCGCCATTAATGCAGCGTTAGCCGTCAGTTTTTTTTCTTTCACTTTCTCTATAGTGAATTGACTGACGTTCACCGTCTTGCGCAAAGAATTGCTTGACCCCTCCCCATATTACCAATTGTTTATAGGCCACATATTTTTTAGGTTTTTAATATTTATTTTTCAATGTTAATGAGAGTGACACCGAGAGTTAAAAAACAGGAAAATCATTTGGAAATCCTTGGGGGGGGGGGGGGGGGGGGGGGGGGGGGGGGGGGGGGGGGGTGGGGGGGGGGGGGGGGGGGGGGGGGGGGGGGGGGGGGGAGGGGGGGGGTGGGGGGTGGGGGGGGGAGGGGGGGGGCGTGGGGTAGGGGGGGGGGTGGGGGGGGGGGGGGGGGTGCGGGGTACGTGGGTTGGGGCTAAATGCCGTAACATGGGGGATTGGTGTGGGGGTGGATAGCAGCCCTTTGGTGGGGGGTCGGGGGGGGGGGGGGGGGGGGTGGTTAGGACCCTTGCCGTAAGTGCCACCACTCAGTGGTACCGGTGTTTCACTAGTAAGCCTTGGGTTTGGGCTAAGCAAGTTATTGAATCAATAGTGCCACGTTCAGTGTGTGTTTCAGAGTTGATGGTTGGTTAACCCTGCCGATTCCTTAAAAAGACTGCCAGAGGGTTACTGTGATTTGCCGTGGGCACGGTTGTTTGTTTGCCACCGGTGGTGGCGTTTGCACTGACGCTTGGGCCCGCATCCTGCTTGCGCTATATTGAATCATTGTTCCCCTAAGTTTTTTTTTTTTTTCAACCTTCCAGGGGTTTTTGGGTGCCCTAACATGCTCAAAACTCATGAAAATTTACTCACACAATTGGAATCTGCGGGCCAATTGGACGCAGCAGGGGCTGGGACCCGGGCGTGTCAAAGGGGCTCTACGGCGCCCCCTGGAGCCACAGTCTGAAAACTTGATGTATAGCTCACACATACTTGCACATATTCATATGAAACTCGGTACACATATAGATCTCATTGAGCTGAACAACTTTCATCCTGCATTCATAGGCTCTTGCCCAACAGGAAGTCGGCTATTTAGGGCTGTTTAAAAAGGCATGCTCTGGAATTTGATATACTCCTCTGAGGATTACCACCCGATTGCCACCAAACTCGGAGAAACATTATCTCAAGACATTGCGGATGCAAAATTGCCAAGATATTTTTGATATCTCGAACGGTTTGCCCGTGGCGAGGCGATGAATTTATGGCGAAAAATGAGAGACAGAAGCGGTCTAATAACATCCACATACATTGTCTGATTTTGATCAAACTTCAGGGTTTTGTTCGTTGTTATGATGCCGAGCGCATAGATGTGACTATTAGGAGTCAAAGTTATAGCGCCACCAACTGGCAGCAGGAAGTGTGTCATTTTCAAAATGCTTTGAATTCAGCATCTTATTTTTAATCGATTTGCTTCAAACTTCATCAGAATAATGTCAAAAACACGGCCGATGTTAAAACTGTGAAGGGAATATTGATATCTAAAATACAGTTGCCATGGCAACGTGTCAAACTTGAAAATTTGTTTTGGTGATTTTGAAGCAGATAACATGTTTAGAATGTCATGAAACTCAACACACATATGAGTATTAATGGTACTTAGACACTGGGAAAAAGCTCATAAACGGGCGTGGAAGAGGCACTCTATAGCGCCACCTTTTGTCAAAAATGGGGGGGGGTTAGTTTTAGCTAAATACACCAAACTCGGTACATAAATTGTTCTAATCAAGCGGACAACTTTCTAATTTACACTCATTAGCTACGGACCACAGGAAGCTGGCTATCTTTTTTTTTATGTTCATTTTCGGGGGAATATCAAGCTGTAAATAAAATTCATACTCCTCCAAGCAGAAACAAGTAGTTCACACCAAACTTTGTCAACATGATGCCAATATACTGTAGATGCTAAATTGCTAACGGATTTAGGATATCTTGAACGGTGTATTAATGGATTTGTTAAAGTTACAGAAAAAAGAGCAGTTATTTTCTTATATCTTTAAAGTGCAGCTTCCAAACACTTCAAAACTTTTTACATACATAGAACAAGTCATTCTGAAGAAGTATGATTAGATTCATGACTTTACAAAAGGTCTATGAATAACAGAAAATTAATAAACTATCAAGACATTTGATCACACTGGCTCTGTGTATGTGGGGGGATGGGTGAGTATGTGTGTTAAGTGTGAGTGTGAGGAGGTGGGTGAGAGAGACAGACAGAGAGAGAGACACAGAGAGAGAGAGACTTTTAAACATCTCTTTAATCACTAGAAAAAAATCAATCAGTATTTATTTATTTAATTATACGTTTTATTTTATTTTATTTATTTATTTATTTATTTAATTATTCATTTTATTTTATTTTATTTAATATTTTTTATTTTTTGCATTATAGCTTAAGAAATCTCCTAGGCCTTATCTTTTTCTGTCAATCTTAGGGACAAAAAAATATAAAAATCCAAGAACCAGTTAATTTGTAGTGCACTGACAACATAGTTTTATATAATTAAGTTAATAATTTATTCACCACACATATAATATTTTTAATTTAATTTTTTTTCCATTTCAAATTTGCACGTCAGACCTGGACACACATGATTGTCTGTATTGCATAGTGTTTTTGCTATTTTGTACATTGCCTATTTGTATATTTGTATATTGTTCTTTTGTTGTCTGTGTCCTGTCCCGTTGCTGTCATTCTGTTGCACTGTGGAGCTTTGTCACTATAACAAATTCCTCATATGTGTAAACATACCTGGCCAATAAAGCTCATTCTGATTCTGATAATCATGTTAATTACAACATAAACAAAATCTAAAGATACATACACGTGGTCTTACAACTTTCTAATTTACACTCATTAGCTACGACCAACAGGAAGTCGGCTACATTTATTTTAATGTGGGTATTTTGAAATATCAGGCTGTAAATAAATTCATACTCCTCCAAGCAGAAACAAGTAGTTCACACCAAACTTTGTCAACATGATGCCAAGATACTGAAGATGCTAAATTGCTAACGGATTTGGATACCTTGAACGGTGTATTAATGGCGATTTATTAAAGTTACAGTAAAAAAGAGAGCAGTCATTTTATATCTTTAAGTGCAGCTTCCAAACACTTCAAACTTTTTACATACATAGAGCAAGTCATTCTGAAGAAGTATGGTTAGTTTCATGACTTTACAAAAGGTCTATGAATAAAGAAAATAAAAAAATCTATCAGACATCTGATGTGTTTGCACTATGGTGTGTGTGGGGGTGGATGGGTGTTTCTCTGTCTGTGTGTGTGTGTGTGTGTGTTGAGTGTGGAAGTGAGGAGCTGGGTGAGGGGGGTGGGTGAGGGAGAGGAGAGAGAGAGAGAGACAGACAAACATCTTTTTAACCACAAGAAATAAAGATCAATCAGTATTTATTTATTTATTTAATTTATTTATTGCATTACAGGTTAAGAAGTCTCTAAGGCCTTATCCTATTCTGCCCGTTTTAGGGACAAAATAAATCCTAGAACCAGTTAATTTGTAAGGCACTGACAACATAATTTTATATAATTAGGTTAATAATAATATTAATTACAACATAAAAAATATTTTTTTTTAAATCTTACACGTGGACTTATACATTTTTGTGCTGCAAATAATAATTTGAAACTCATTTGATACTGACCTATGACATCCTGTGAAATGACATCTGAACTTACATCATCTCATGGATGTAACAGTAAAACAGTTCAGCTCACAGATGAAGACTAAGCTGAAATGCAGGCAAAACTATTTCACAAATGCTTATAGATCATTAAAATAATTATTAAAAATGGTAATAGATCATAAAAAGTGTTGGCAAAAATTTACAATAAGGTCTCTTTGGTTAACATTATGTAATGCATTAACTAACATGAACTAACAATGAACAATCTATGTTTAGATCATTTATTAATATTTTTAATGTTAGTTAATACTAACATTAAAAAATATTAATTTTATGTTAATTCACATATATAAACTAATGATCAGATACAACTTTAAATTTTAAATTTTAGATTTTTCTTATGTTGTAATTAACATAATTATTAACCTAATTATATAAAACTATGTTGTCAGTGCCCTACAAATTAACTGGTTCTTGGATTTTTATTTTTTTTTGTCTCTAAGACTGACAGAAAAAGATAAGGCCTAGGAGATTTCTTAAGCTATAATGCAAAAATAAAAAAATAAAAAAATACATAAAATAAAATGAATAATTAAATAAATAAATACTGATTTATTTTCTTGAGCTTCCCCTCTTTGAAAGACCAGCAGCCGCCACTGATATATATATATATAAAACATTAGTTAATGCATTGACGAACATGAACTAAAAAGGAACAATATATTTTAAAATAATTTATTAATCTTATTTAATGTTAGTTAATACTAACATTAAAAATATTATTTTTATGTTAATTCACAGTACATAAACTAATGTTAAGATACAACTTTATATTTTAATAATGTATTAATATTTTTTTTTACTTAACATTAATTAACATTAATACATTTTATATAATTATTGTTCATGTTAACTAGAATAGTTAAATAATATCGTTTTTAACATTAATTTATTCGAAACTAACCAACTAAGTATGAACAACCATTGTTTTACTATATTTCTTAAGAAAACAAATTCTAAAAATAAAGTAAAAAAATCTTTATGTTAGTTCATGGTACAGTAACTGATGTACATTAACCAGACATTTTAATTAATAATGTAGTAGTCAATTTTGAACATATCATTAACCAAGATTCATAAGTGCTATAAAAATATTGTTCATGTTAACTTACATAATGTTAAAAACTAAAACTTATTGAAAAGTGGTACAAAAGTTTTATGTTGTTCTTTGTGTGTGTGCGAGTGAGTGAGTGTGAGAGAGGATAGAGAGAGACTAAAATTAATAAAAGCTATATAAATATTGTTCATATGAATTAATATAGTTAATGTTAATATCTGAAACCTTATTGAAAGTGTTACCAAAGTTTATATATTGTTGTGTGCATATGTGTGTGTGTGTATGTGTCTTTCACAGTATTGACAGTTTGGATTAACCCTTTAGTTGCTGTATCCCTAAAAAACAGACGCCAGAGGGTTACTGTAAATGCATGTGCCAGCTGTGCCCCTTTTTCGTGATGCCACCAGGATGGCGGTTTGCACTGACGGCTTGGGCCCGCCATCGCTGCTTGCAGCTATATTGAATACATTGTCATATTTTTATTTCCCCTAAGAATTTTTTTTTTTTCAAACTTCCAGGGGTTTTTTGGGGTGCCTAAACATGCTCAAAAACTCATTGAAAATGTACACACACTTGGAATCTGCTGGCCATTTGGAGCTGCAGAGGCTGGGGAACCCGGGCGTGGCACAGGGGCTCTACGGCGCCCCCCTGGAACACAGTTTGAAAACTTGATGTATAGCTCACACATACTTGCAATGTTCATATGAAACTTGGTAACACATATAGATCTCATTGAGCTGAACTTCTTTCATCCTGCATTTCATAGCTCCGCCTAACAGGAAATCGGCTATTTAGGGCTGTTTAAAAAGCCATGCTCTGGAAGTTTTGAGATATCCTTGAAGATTACTACCCGATTGC